>MU122656.1:0-18160 GCA_014904905.1 Wilcoxina mikolae CBS 423.85 | reverse complement strand
CAACTGGTAACAAGGTCAAAATCTGGTTCGTAATACCAGCACTCTCCCTGTGAGATGTGGCAGCCAATATCTGGAATATAAAAGCGCATAAGCGTAAAGAACCTTTGACCGCTTGGAGGGTAGAAAGATAGCTTCAACAGAAGTGTTTCTTTGCTAACAATATAATGTAACACCGGGACCAACACTCCAGGTTTACCAGTACAAGTAGTATCCCTACTGCTTTCAGGACTTGCTTGTGATGGAAGTGATGAAGATTCACTCAGGATGTGAAACCCACTAATAGATAACATTCAAGACAAAGATGTTTGGCTTTCGAATGTGTATATTGTTAAGGCTTGTTCTCCTCATCGAGAAGCTTGCCCATCTACCCTCGAAGATTCTAGAGGTCGTTATACCTCTATCCTTTCGCTCAAACAATTACTTCTATCTATGCTTTTCTCATGAGCTCCTCTACCTAAACTTCCCTTCGCTCTAATGCCCTCCCTGCCCTTCAGCACACTTTCGGACCTTCCGCATCTTTCTGCTCATATCTCCCACTCGGACGAATAGAACCTCTACTGACATCAGTTCTTCGGACTTCTGTGGTCTGGACCTATCGTATCTTTTCGATCATGACGGACATAGAGGCTTCGTTTGCTACTCTGCAAACGCAGGTGCTTTCGTATCTACAGCCTCTCAGCTGTCTTTGCACTATCGATGGCATGAGCTGGCAATGCATCGCCCCAATAACCACTTCTAACTTCTTATAAGTGGTGTGGTTGACTGCATGACAGCTGATCTGATTTCGTTGGTTGCGAGTGATATCATGTGTAGTTTCGATGACTTCCAGGGATGGCACATGTACTATCCCGATGCGGCTATCATCGTGTGATCGTTGATGACCCCGCTACGATAGTCTTTGGTGATGTACAACTTGTCAGGTGTAACACATATGTAGGCCACCCTCAAGAGCAATCCAGGGGACCTCATAAAGCCATCTTCTCCTACAGAATTTTGGGACCTACCACTGCAGGTGGATCAACAAGCCAAGCACACCTGAGACGACAGTGTACTTACAGGTATAGACCCAATATCCAGGTTAGTTCACCTGGCAACACATTTACAGTACTAGCCAAACATATATTTTAAATAAATACCTGAAACACTTGGAAATAAGTCAGCTAAATACTAGCAATTTCAGTTGGTCAAAGGAAAGTCCTCAGGGGTTGGCAGTTTAATCTAACATATAAAATTATCAACCTGACCAAATGCAGCATAGATAAAATAATAATCATGTTATTTACCATAAACTGTATTCAGCAGATGGCATTGAAACAAATTCACTCTTACTTCAACATAGGTAATAGAAATATTTAACTTGAAATATTTTAAACAGAGTAGCAATGCTGGATCTGGAGTGTATAGAGTCCATTGGAAGACTTATGGTAAATTAGAAGTTGATTAAATGACAACAGGAACAAAGACAATTCAATCAGTATTAGTTGGAATTCCAACGATACATGGATAATATGGACTGGAAGAACGCTGCACATTGAAAACCTCTTGAAACATCACCTTCTGATATGTCAAAGAACTTGCTATATCACTACGACCTAGGTGAAAGCCACACAAACCTCTTCAAGAATGTGAAACAAAATAGTAGCACAAATGAGAACAAGATCATATGAAGGTACAGTTGAACAATATATGGCAAACTTGTAACAACACAACATAACAATTTCAATCACCGATAGTGCAGCTTCCAACATACTGGCATGATACACTAGGAATGTACCCATAGGCCTCTTTCGTGTCCATTGAAGAAGAATCAAGGCCACAGACAGAATAGAACAAAGACAATCCATTCAGTTAATACATGTACTGTGTGGATTTAATGCATTTAATAACAACTTTCCCAAGTTTGATATACTTAATTGGAGGACAAGAAGTTATATAACCTGTTAAAGAACATGCACGAAGGGGAAATGGAAAGATGGTGGAGTCAGGAAATATTTTGTGCAGTATAATAACATGGCAATGAAATCATGTCACGCAAAGGCTGTATGTACCATTAGGGCGATTCAGACACTTCAATCCAAACCTTTTTAGTCTTTTCGTCGAGTGATACTGACTGCGTTTATACATAATCCCTGGTATTTTATTTGCACCTCCTCACAGAGCATACTTTACTGACACATCTATTTTGTGAACATAATTCCTACATAAACAGCCATGCAGGTGTACACATAGGAATGTACAACACTGCTTATGGGACGCATGAGTGCAATGTACACCTTGACATTACACAATGAGCAAAGCATGTGATGTTTATATGATTCCCTGAATGGCTTTGACATTCCGCATCACAGATACAGTACAGTGACCCAAGTGTACATGTTTGTTATCATGGTCTGATATATTATCTCTCCTGTTCCAAATGTCCCCCATTATACATAACATTCTACACTTTGCAACCAGCTTGAAGGCCATTCTCCAAACTACTCTGTGATGT
Source organism: Wilcoxina mikolae CBS 423.85 (assembly GCA_014904905.1). Taxonomy (NCBI): domain Eukaryota; kingdom Fungi; phylum Ascomycota; class Pezizomycetes; order Pezizales; family Pyronemataceae; genus Wilcoxina; species Wilcoxina mikolae. The sequence continues at coordinate 15,669 of MU122656.1, read as the reverse complement.
AAGGTTATTCGCTGACTCCAACTCTATGTCATTGAACTCAATCCCATTCCCATTGTCATTGTCATCCTCCCCTTCATCTTCATCATTCTCAACATGATCATCGTCCACCAGAAAACCACGATATCACTGAGTACAACTCCTGTTATTATGAATATCAATAAACTCAATTTCACCATCTTTGTCATAATTGTCAAGGCAATTCAGAGCATTGGAAGAAATATCTGTAGCAATGGGGATGCAGATTGGGAAAATAATATTAGACTTATTGTCCCACTCCATGATAAGAGACTCCATCCTAGTCTTGTGTAATACCACCAAATGATGCTTTTCAACAGATGGCATGTTATTGGCTTGTTTGTTTTTTAGAATGAGGTTATATAGAGCCACGCTAATGCACTTGATTACCTTTGGTCTTAATAGAGTTGAGAGATAGTTTATAATATCCCTAAGATCAGTGTGGGTGGTTGCAAAATCTTAGACCAATTTCCGGTAGAGTGAAGGCCATATTTATTGCCATCATTATCATTCTTGAAATGGAACTCCCACTCGGAACTAGTGCATGGGATTTCGAAAACTTCGATTTCAATTATTGTTGGAGCAGAATGTCCATTTCTTTGCCAGACTGTGAATATGTGATGCAATGTCATAAATATTAACACAATCTGTGCCTGTTATATCTGTTTCCAAATCCAGTACTGGAATACCTACCAATGCCTGCCAAGTTAGCGAATTAGTTGGAAGAACTGTACATATTGAATTAGAGGAATCATTTCAGCAATCAAGTAGCTACTATTAGCTTGTTCCCGGTCGTATCAGAGACGCTACTAGTTCCAGGCAGAACTCTCATCCGGTTTGTTGGAACAATTATATTGGTTCAAAACACATCTACAATCTGAATGAATTGGGTCTATATATATGTTGCACTCATCATCATCGAAAGGTTCCAGGTTGTATAGTGTCCCTGCACAAGGCCATGGCATCCTGATTATTCGTAGTATTGGCAACGAACCTCCCATTGATGAACCAGTTTTGTTCTAGCGAAGCGGGTCCTTGCCAAGCCATTGCCCTTAAATCATACCAATTCGGTCAAAAAGTAAGATTACACATATATAAACGAGTTCATGTCCATTCTGCACGATCTGTTGTGCATCCTGTAGCTATCTTGTCCCGCTTCAAGGCGCGCTAACAATGGAGCCGATTGGACAGGAACTCGTTTACCAATTGTTGTTTGAAGATAGATGGTACACAAACCTTTTTGTGCAAACCTCGGAACTTTGATCAAATCTCAGATCAAATCTCGGTCAAACCCCACATTGGTTAAATCAGCGAGAGAACGATCCACTTCGTTGCCAACACCAATAATGCGCGATCTCACTCCATAGCAATTTCTTGTACTATGACTAACAATCGGTTCTTTAGTCAGAATGCAATTCTGAAAAATACCAGACTATCTTGTGACCCTCCTGCTGACGTTTCAGGAAGCTAATATTGGGTCCTCTTTGCCTACTTTCCTTCGGGCAGGAATTCTCTACTAACTTTAAATGCGAAACCTTATGTTTGTTGGTATTTACCCCTCTGTTATGTAGGCCAAGCGTCTTGTCTGTATCAATATCTTGGATGGACGTAAGCAATGTGATTGGCTGAGCTCATATTCACGTATCCCCGTCGAACTAATACACCATGATCGAGTGAAATTGCCCCGCATTAAATATTCCTAGCCACCTATTACATTACTATATTCACCCAATCACATTGGCACCTGTATCTGACCTTATATATTCATATACGAGGCCATACACGGACATAGAGCCTTACACTAATTGTTTGCTCAAATCCAATTTATACCAATTGCTTACAGTAGATCCTGTATTACCAATGTCCAAAACGTCTTCATAACGATAAAGTCACATCATGCCTCCAAAGAAGTCTACTAGAACGCCATTATGCGTCACTGACATGTATGAGACCGACTACACCATTCAGGTGCCTGCATCGCCAGCCGCCAGTGCAGTGACAATGGTTGGAATAGTGGCCGAGAATGACACTGACAGTAATGACGGCCTTGATCACCGCCACAAATGTCAACGCATTGGAGACAGCAATGTTACCAGCAATATGCACTGCCCAAAAGCTCATGAGGCTCATCAGGATAAGGTGTCTCAGAATCGTTTTATGTTCGAAATATCATTTGAACACCTGGTTCATTGCAAATTCACACAGAAACTGTAACCCGAATGGATGCAATGCGAACGACAGCGAATTGGTGCCAAAAATGGACATTGGGCGACTGAGTGCGCCGAACACACTAAACGTGACACCACCGGCACTGGCACCAAGAATATCATTGACCAAATGGTTGGACTGCACATTACTGCAGAGGCGCGACGGAACTGTACCGCTTTGTATACTCGTTATGCTCAAACCTCAACTACCATGTCCATCTATTCCAATGAGTTGGACCCGACCATGTCAAATACGGGATATCTCTCCTGGTATCCTGAAACAATCACCAGAACCAGGGACAGAGACAGGCAAAGATTATGAACTCTTCAGAATGGGCTGCCTACTTGTCCTCAGATTCCGACCAACGTATCCAGGATTTCGAGCTTGTTACGCAGAAGATGATGATGATCTATGATAACATAGACAGATATCAGATTGCGGTTATTGAACTTAAGAAGGAATACTCACAATTGCCACAAGAACCGGTTAGAGCCTATGCAAACCGTTTGAAAGCTGATTGGGGGCCAGCCGCTTGGAACCGACAGAACAACTAAGAGGTTCTATATGATCTCTCCTGGGCAGGTCTCTAAAACACTTTTAAAAACAATGATGGAAAGTTGATGTCTGCCTGTGGGAGTTTCGACACTGTGGACGACCTGATTGACAAGGTTGCGGCTTCGGAGGTCACACACGTCGACGACAAGAAGCAACAACAACAACAGCTGCAGAGGCAAAAGTAGGAAAATCAGCCGTTGGACAAATTCCGTAAGATTGGGCATCGCAGCTACCGATTACCCATCTCCAAGCCGGAATACACCACCTGCGACAACTCCTGCCAGATGGGAGTGAACAAACACGGCTCTAAAGGCGGAGGAAAATCTTCAGGTTTACCGCCAGCTCAGTGGGTTTTGACAGTGGTCTTTGAAAGCCTATGATCCAGCAGGAAATGCTTATGCAGTGATTGTCCAACCGCAAGGTAAGTTTCTGCCCCACATATTCTCGATGAAGTAGCCCACCCCAGCAAGGCCAGAGTCTACCCCCGAATGGCAACGGAGTACAACAGGTGAAACAGCTGACGTCGTTCAATAACCAGCAGGCAAAAAACTCATAAACCTCTCACAGAACCAGGCGTGATGGGAGAGATTTGATCAAACAAAATTGGGGTTTAAATGGATGGTAATGCAGGTGTTGATGGCGTCGATGGATGGCATACAACTGCATCGGATCACCTTCAAGTTAAGGGTGGTGTTGGAGAGTCGAAAAGCTCGCATATCTAGTCGTTACTCCTGCAGAACAACCAGACCATATACATCGCATATTGTCCATGAGGTTCTGATAAGAGTGTGGAATGGTGAGGTGCAACTTGTATGGGCACTGATACATTGCGGTGTGATAAATATCTTTACATGACCAAGATCAAACAAATTGATGGGATTACTGAACAAACCCGCATTCGTGATGATTCTGGACCTTGATAGTCAGGTCATCAATCACAGGAGTGAGGGATAAACAACAGTGATCACAGTTGAATATTACAAGCACTGACCTCCGGTTCAGGAATCAGATGTGCAAGTTGGGCCCATGCGGATGTACAACCTGGTTTTGGGTTTGCTTTGGTTCCAGCCCAGCAATCCTGATCTCGAATGGCAATGTGGTGGAAATATGGTTCTCTGAACCCCAGGGCAAGCGGAAGTGATGGCCACGGATCAGGCAGACAAATGCAAATGTCCCGGGAATGCACCAGGATTTACACCTAGGGAGGAGATGTGTTCCGATGTTGGCTGTACGGTAGCAATAGAAATACTTGAGGGTGCTGCTTAGAATGATCTGTTGGCCAGTCATGATGTTGCCGGGAGATGCTTCCTGTGTGTGAAGATTGAACAGGGCTGCTGGGAGTGACAGTTAACGAAAATACCAAAGGTGGTGAAATTGGGCTAGTGCGCTAAATGGCTGAACAGGGAGCACAGGTGGGAGTTGCAGCATCAGAGTGTCCACATCGTAACCTTGAATGACTGCTATTGGCTATCCAAGACACGAAGGGAGCAGTGGAAGGTGTGGCCTGGTACTTCCATCAGTAAACCGTTATAATTCTAGCCTCATGGATATCCCACCTTTTCACTCATTCCAAATTTTAGAAGTTGCAACTAACGAAACATATGGGGTTGGTACACCAATGGTGCCTACAGATGATTGAGGACTTATTCTGTCCTAATACGGAGATTCTGTAGAGGTTTTCAGTTCAGCAATAATGGAAACACTCCGACCGCATCAGTCTATTGACCATGCAATGGATTTGCGGCCCGGCCTAAATTTGCCAATAAGGTCCAATTTACAATTTATCGTAGTTGAAGTTGATACTGTTAAAGGCTTACTTCGAGGCGAATCTACCCAATTTGTTAATTTAGCAGTCTTCATTGCCAGGAGGACGACGATGATCGTTTTAGTTAAAGACATGAAGTTGGATTAACACATTGGGTCAACTATTATAGACTTAACAAGGCGACAATGAAGAATCGCTATGTCCTTCTATTGATTTCAGAGATGCTTGACTATTAGCATGAGGCCGAGATATTTGAGGAGCTCGATCTCCCTGGTACTTATAACCTCTTCCTCATTATGGAAGGCAAGGAATATCTGACGCCCTTTAGAACATGTTATAGGCAATTCAAATACCGGGTCATGCCATCTATCTTTGGAAACGAACTTGCTCCATTGCAATCAAAGATCTATGATTGTCTACATCTGTGTATTGATGACATCGCTGTATGCTCATTTGATGACATACTTATCCATTTGACAAATGACATGAAGCTTGAGGAGCATTCCTGGCAAGTACTGCAGTAACCTAAGCAATTCAGCTTCTACTGCCAATCCGAGAAGTTCAAATTCAGAGTTTCAGATGTCAGTTGTTCTGGGGTATGTCATTACTCCAAACAGGGTCAGCTTGGAATCGGATCGAATGTCGACAATCAAAGCCTGGCCGCCACATATGTCAGTTTGTGACAAATTGGTGCTTCAGGGTTCATCAACATCTACCAAAGATTCATCCGGAAATATAGCAAAGTGACACTTCCAATGACAGAATTTGTAAAGAAATCATACATATCGTGCGCTCAAAAACAATGAGGTATGTATTCAGAAGACTCTGCCAAGTGGGATTCAATTTGGGATTCCGAGTGGACATTTCGGTGGCTGAAGAAGGCCTTTACCTAGTTATCGATGCTCTAGTATTTTGACTAGATCAAGACAATCGCTCAAAAGATGGATGGGAGCGGATTTTCAATTGCCAGCACTTTCAATCGGTTTGACCGTTGTGCGGTTCTGAGGCCTGTCAACTTTTACTCCCGGTATTGCTCTCAAGCTGAGGACAAGTAGGATACTTATATCCCTGAGCTATGGGCCATTGTGGAGATTCTGAGGAAGTGGAGACATTGCCTCGAAAATGCCAATCACAAGGTCCAAATTAGTTCTGCCTATAAAAACCAGAAATACCTCCAGACGCCCAAAGTGCTGTTAAGAAGACAATGAAGGTAGTCTGAAACTCGTTCGCCACACTACTTCGTTATCGATGATCTGAAGGCACCAAGAACTGTGATGACGACCTGTCCAGAAGTCTTGGCTATGAGATTCACTACGGAAGTCGTATTGCATGACTACTCGCAACTGTGTATCAAAAGATCTATTCCGGGATCTCATGCCAGAAATTATCAAGGCCCCTACTTCGGAATTGTTGGTTTACCACATCACAGCAATCCTAGTGGAGCTGCCAATTGCAGACGGCACAGTTACTGCAGGCAAAGGGAACAAATGGAAAGTCATTGCAGGAGCTGTGTCTCTCGAAGGGAGGATATATGTTACTGCGCTTGATTCTCTACATTGAAAAGTGATTAGTCCTTTTCATAACAACCCTGGGTCCGACCACATGGAAGCTCTAAAGACTAATAAACTAGTATCTAGGGATTATAATTGGCTAACTATAGACTCCCAAGAATAAAAGTATGTTAGCCAATGGAAGTGTAAGAACATATCAAGGTACCTCGACATGCTAGGCCCGGAATTATCATGCCTTGAGAGATACCTTCTCGACTCTGGAAAGGTGTTACCATAGACTCTATCACAGACTTGCCGGAATTGACTGCTTCCGGTTACACAAGAATCATTGTTGTTGTGGACCGACTTACAAAGAGGGCGATCTACCTCAAGTGCCAGAAAGATATTGATGAACCATAATTGGGCAGGTTCCTATTCGGGCACACCATTTGCAATCACTGTGTACCGGACAATATTGTCACAGACCAAGGCAGGCAGTTTGAAAGCCGATTGTGGTGAAGGGTATGTTACTATTAGAGTACCGACCATCGACACTTGACAGCCCTACATCCATACATTGGAGTGCAGACAAATCACCAGAACTAAGCGATTGAGAGGTATCTCCGAACTTTCAGTCACTATGAGAAGGACAACTATGTTGAGCATATTCCTCTGGCCGAGTTCACGTATAATAACCCGATACACAACTCGATAAGGTTCACACCCATTTGGACAAATGAACACTGCCACCTGGTGATGCAGTTCAATGCTCAGAAGCAACTATCCAACATGAAGTCGCAGATCGAAGAAGATTGCATGGCCGCCGGCCTGAAGGAGATGAACCGAACATACAGTGCGAACTTTCAGGCTGCCCAGACACGTCAGAACCTATGCGTCCGCGACACTGACATTGTTTTCGATGTGGGAGATAAATTCTGCCTTTGACCCCGGAACTTCCGGACAAGAAGGCCGTCTAAAAGTTGGATTACAAGCAGACCGGTCCACACACAGTGGGTAAGGTCACCAAAAAGAAGGCTTATAAATTAGACCTTCCGCATACCATCCCGAAGCATAACATCTGCCATGTCAATTTGCCTGACCACTAAACACCTCGTACAGATGGCCAAGCGCCATCTGAACCGCCACTGACGATCGTTGATAACTCTGACAAACAGGAAGTCATTTGGATTCTTGATGCTAAATGTCACTACAGGAACGTACACTACATTAGAGCAGGGGCCAGCTATAGCTACGTTCGCTCCACTTGTGAATGAGCAGAGAACGTTGAAAATGCTACGGAGTTGGTCAATCTCTTTATTTGGGAGAAACCAAAAAAGCCTCAATGGTGATTTCGAGATATGGGATTGAGGTTAAATTGGGTATCTCCTATAATGGATTTCCTGTTCTTATTCCATTCGGACTGGTATAAATGGCGTCGACCTGGACTTTAACACTCACAAATTGGGGTGGGAATTCCCTGTACACTGTATCCGCCATGAGGACATCCACATGACACCAATCGGCCATGGGACTTATCATGCTGCGCAGAACAGTTCACAACTTGTTGTTCTCTCAAGCATTCTCTTCATGCTGGAATATGGCAGCCTAGTGAGTTTGATCCAGGAGAGGGGGATCATCTAATGGCAGCCAAATATATTGGTTTCGTCCATATCTTGGCTGGACGTAAACAATCCGATTGGACGAGCCGATGGCCACGTAAGTGCGGTGTACTTGTACTACGCACAAAAGTGCAATTGCACCGCAGCGATAATCGTACCCATATATATCTCTACTATATTCTTCCACTCACGTTTGAAACTGTATGTACCCGAATATCCATGTAGGAGACCATGTACAGACCTTCGGCCATACACACACTTGGAATTGAATAAGGTACAAATGAAAACTCGGATTCAGTCGGAAATGGTGTCCCGCGCAGCAGTTGCTTCTCCATCATGCGATCCAATATTTCCAATAGTGGAGTAATTTGAAGGTCACCTGGTACAAGGATACTCCAACTGTCATAATATGTAGTGCTGACAGACACACTACACAGTGTTCTAAGAGGAGACTACGGCCTTAATTGTGAACCCTGAATGACCAGTGTGAATTGTGGCTGTACCTGATGTTCATCACTGAACGAATAATGACTGTGGGAATTTAACTGGATCCTAGACAAATCGAATTGAAGGCATTATTCGTTGTGGGTAAATGTCGTTTCATGGATGGATCTCGCCTAGATACAATGGGTGCCGATACTTAGGAAACCTGAGTCGTTACAATCGAACCTTGGAAAAACAAGACTGTAGCTCTCATCCGTGATATCTTCTCCTTCTCAGACCGCAAAGTAAGTTTCTTCTCATAACCATTTCCTATACATAGTATTAGGGTGACAACTGCAGGTGTAGCTGGCACTACTTGTGGAATTGGAGATGCGGCATAGTGTAGTGGCTTTGTTGTTCGGGTCAATTATTTATGGCCAGAACTGCAGAAAGGGAGAGGAAGTGTGCAGTTGTAGTGGATGCAGTTGTGAATTCCATTTCATGATGTTAACAGGAGCAATAAGTTTAGGAAATTGACCCACACATTATTCAGCATTGAACATAAAAGGTTGTCCAAAAAAGGGGAAAAATACAGACGGATTTAAAATAGCTTGTAATCAAAATGACGTGAACAATTTGTTCATTGAAAATTGGCATCCCCCGGCTGTATCGTACACACAAAACCAAATACAATAATTTCATGAAAACCCAACCAAGGCTACAAATAACTCTGTAAAATACAAAATATAACTCCACCCGACCCTAAGTGGATATGAAAAACGCTATCTAACCTAACCCCCAAACATAAACCTATCATGTGTATCAGTAAGCTAGGCATTTGAAGCACTGTTGGATGTACAGTAAACATTACTCAAACTGCTGACTATTGCATGCTGGAGTATCCACGACGCCTTGAGCTGAAAGAAGCTTGGACCAGCAATGAAATCCAGGTCAGTACGAATTACCACAGACATCAACAACACTTTAACACTCACAGATACAAACGACATTTCACACATTGTCACTTATCCCATCAAACCGTCTGTGATTTGCAACCTCACCTCATGATAATGCTTGAACTTCAAAACTGCTCCGAACATTGGCTCCACAAATAGTGCTGTCTCAGCCATTTCTTCTACTATGGCATCATGGTAAGAGGGACATTTGATGTGATGAGTAGCAGATATCTCCAACAGTATCATTGACCAGTGGTTTATTGTAATGGATTTGGGTGTAGGCCTCGGGCTGGGTTCTGTATTAGATGCACCTGGTAATTATGTGGGAGACAATTATGGTTGTGGTGGTGGTGGTGGTGGTGGTGGTAGTGGTTGTGGAGTACATCTTGCAATCCTTGGAGACACAACATCCATTGGCTTCAGAACTGCCATAATGATCAGAGGGTTGTAACCTGTATTGGACAGAGTGGTGCCTACTGAGTTGTTCCAATTGAGTTGAGTCTTACTCTATTGCTACAGAGTTGTTTCAATGAAAATGATAACACAACAAAGAAATCAACTGATATCTCTGGCAGGACAGAGGTGACTCACAATGCAGTGTACAGCCTTTGAAGTGAGCATCCCAACTATTTAGAGATACGCAGTGTTACGGCTATCAGTAATGAAGATGTCGTCCCTATGGTTATATGTTTCTCGTCCGCAGCTTTTAGGTTCAGCAATGCAAATCATGAATATGTATATAAGTATTGGGACCGGTTGAGACACAATGGGTGTAAATCCCATCCAATTTTACAGTGTGTTTATGGGCAGAGTTATTGGTGGCCTGGGGCATTGCCGGTCAATGGGAGGGAGGCTGTGGCTTCAGTGTCCCAGAATACCAGGTGTCCTTCTTGGAATGGACCTTGCCACCTTCAGGATGGTCACGGTTACCAGAGTTGTCGGAGTTATTATATTTGGGATTAGAATTGGGGTTGGTAGGTGAAGGTGGGTTTACTTGGTGATATTGGTTCATCTGAATCTGAGTGTTATCGAAACCCTTCTCGGAAAACCACCGCAAACACACTCCACCATTTCATATATCATTATTGAGTCAATTCCCGATGCTTCTGTATTCACTGTATCTGTTCAATCTGCCTTGTATTGAATGTGTCCAAAAAAGTAAATCATACATCAGGTCAATCGTGCAATAATTGTTGACACTGTGAATGGCATATATCTGGATAATGCCTGAATGTACGCGGCAATGTCCTGTTCCATGATTGCATTGAGGTCCAGAGTGTTCTCAATTGCATCAGTTTTGGAGAGGTTGGTTGCAATTGTTTTGTGTGGCATTGCAACATTTTGAACTATATATAAAGGGTTGGAGGGGTCGGTCAAGGTAATAGTTCATGTGCTTAAAAACGACAATGGGAGTTGTAAAAAGCTAATAATAAAACAAATAGGGATGATGGAGAAGAATCAAAATGGGTGGAGTTTACTGCAGTATAAAAAAATGCACAATGGGAGACCAATGTGCTGAATTTGTATTGAGCGACGCCCAAAAGAGTGGAAACCATTGATGATATTTAACATTATCTTTGAAAAGGAGGTTGCCTGTTTGTGAGGCGCCATCAGCACTTCCCTTCTGGCTTGAAAGATGCACCACCATCTTTGACAGTGTATAGGGCACTCCAGACACCAATTGATTCAGTACATTGATGTCATGAACTCTGAACTTGTGTCTTGGCACACAAATGAGTTATAGCACATGTTTTTGCTGGCGATTCCTGATATCTGCCCAGTCGAGCATCAAAAATACAAGCAGGCACTCTACTCCATGGCTTCTTTCTTAAATTTGCATTGCCATTAGTGTCAAATTGTTATCTGCCCATGGCTAGATTTTTAAACACATGGTCTACATCCTGTTCACCATGGTTAATATACAAACTCCAAATCTTTTCTGTCCCAGGTGTTTGAAACCTTTCAAGTCTTCCAATATCACGATGCATGGGTCGTTTTGGCATAATTGTTGACTCACGATAAGCACAAGGCTGAACACAATTCCGAGCAATGCATAGACCCTTACTTGCATCAGTCCATCATTGATTAGGAGAAAGATTTTGCAGTACTGTTCACATGGAAAGGTCTGCCCACCAACTTAGTCAACAACTTTCCGAAGTGCAAATACGGACATAAATAATGTGTGTGTGATTTAATGAAAACAAATTTCAACCTCTGACAGAATATTGACATGATGGAGATCGGACTTCACATTGGCCCCAGAAGACAGTTTACAGGCATATGGGATGGAATGTGCAGCATCCGAATGCAATTGAGTTCTGGCACAGTGACCTTGTAGAGTTGTAAAATCCCTGCTCCGGCAGCCCACCTACAAGGAGCATCTTACATACACTCCGAAATGTTACTTAAAAAATGCTGGGCATCATATCTACAACTATATGCATACTGGGTGGGGACTGGAATTGGGATAAGCACGTAAGTTTCTTTCTCAGTATGCCATTTCCAATGCATACAATTGTGTCCCAACACTACCTGTGTAGTGCAGGCTGGTGCCGATGATACTCATGATTGTCGGCACGAACATTAAGACTATTCATGGCGACAGGAAGGTATGGACAATGTCAATGACAATCACCCACAGAATCAGATCCGCAAAAATGAATCACAAAATGCACAATGAGATGTTTGTTGCTCTTTATCCATGTCTATTCACATACTTAATATATCCCTCTAAAGATTAAATGCTCAGAGGCAGCATATACTAATGGTCTGTCATAATGTGCTGTAGCATGTGTTGCATCCCAGACAGAATTTCGCGACCTTCACCTTCCTTTTCTGCTGTGTCGATGGCAGCTTCAGCGATTGTCAATCGACAAGAGCTGTGTTGATAATATGTTCCTCTGAGCACCGTGACCTTCAATTCATCTTGATGGGTGGATACAACTGAGGCGAATACCAATGCAGAAATTGCATAATCAACCCCTCTGACAAAAGCCATACAACCTCAGGAATTATAATATGTATCTTATACTGACAGAGTCTAATAAACCCCTGTGCATCGGGAATCACAAATCCCACAATGTAACTCGAGGATTCATAATGTCAGGGAATTTGAATTGCGTTTCCAGCAATCTTATCAAGTTTTATCCACTCCACATGATGCAAATTGTGATGTAGAAGCAGTTACTGATCTGACTTCACGAATTTATGAAGCAGCAGAAGCAGCTTGACACATTTAATAATATTTCGCTCCCACTGCCTGCATACCTTGATATGAAGTAAACAAGATGTGCATATGTGGAGGTTTCGCATTGGAAAGGAGGAGATATCAGGACGATAACATGATTGGTGGTAGGTTTTGTAGTCAATGCTCTGCGCAACCCAAGTCTCTTGCAACACAGTTATTTTGGTCATTAAATTTAATGATCCCGCTCTCATATTGAGTTCCATATCAATTACTAGTTTGCCTCTCACGATGATGGAACTCCAGATCACTTGCACAATGCCCTCTTTCGCTATTACATAGCACAGGATGTGTTTGAACAATGTTTGGATGGCAAACGACTTATTGCAATGGCCAAAGGCACATCCACAGAAGTTTGTGTCAAACGTGATGTCAATTCAATTCTGTGTAAAAGTAGAATAAAAAGGTTGACATTGGACAGTGTATTTGCGTTATCTGGCAAGGTATTCCCAATGCAGTAATGCCCAAATACTTTGAAGCCAGTACCGATTATAACTTTACCAAGAAACATTTTATACACGGTTTAGAGTGTAAATACAATGTTATGGTTCACACAAACAGTGGTTTACAGAGCTCAGAGAAAGTTCTTAGCAGAACCAGTTTAATGACAGAATAAATTCCTTAAACAGAAAGGGTAATATATAATACACAGACAATCAACTACTACCTTTGTCGTGGTGCATTGGCTCAGAGATTGGCCAAGATGATGTATTGACACGTAAACGAGCTGCTCTACAAATAGGGGCAGAATTGATGACGGAAGTTACAGTGGAAGCAACCACTACTAGTAAACATTGTTTATTGAAGTTGATATATCTGTATCAGCACCAAGGGAAAGAAAAAGTAAAGGATTTTGAAGATCTCTTTAAAGAAATCGGTAACATCATCCAGAATATTTCATACAATGTCACAGCTTATTTTTTCCACTCCAAGCAGGTTCATATCCAATCGAATGATCTCTTAGGTGGTTCTGCCACAATTTACCATTGTTTGGATGTTGAATCACACAACTTGCATAACGAGTGCATCATTCAGTATCCCAGATGTACAGGTCATGCATGATGACATTTTAGGGCTGCCTGCCATCACTGTTCACAATTTATAACAAAAGGAAGATCAGGTGATGTCTTACAAGGTACTGAAGGAACGCATACTGTACTGTTGTCTTCATCTATTCTCCCTGTGATTCGTCCATTCACATCGCAAGAATACCTTCTGCCTAGCCTATATTGAAGTCAGGAAAACTGATAAAAGTGGAATACCAGATACAGCATGGCAGATAGTCAGTATAGCAAAACCATTGTCCAGTGGAAAATATGCAGTTATCAATGCAGGAAACATTGCATGTGCGGCTAAGTGGTTTCAAGAGGATCCCATTTCTTTGAAGTCGAACAATACAGGTTGAATATTGAATACTCACATCAAACTAGGGACTTGGAACGATATTTATTATATGGTGGAGGATGCGTTGAGTACATCAGTAAACAGGTTATTAATGGAGTTTAGAACCCATAATATACATAATAAAAATCACTTTCTAATAGGCAGACCTCCAGGTTGATTGTGTACAGCCATGACATGTTTGCATGCAAAGTGGATAGCAGCTGCTACAGGTTGATGACCTCATACATAGAAATCAGCTCTGTGGGAAACAAAGACCTAATGGTGTAATTTGCAGAATGTACCATTGTTATTGCAATGCTCAGAGATGTGTTTCTACTTCGCACCATTCACCAGGCAATTGCATCACACAGACAATGAACACAGTGTATCTAGTATTTCAAGATACTTTCCGGAATGACATGCAATCCTTTGAATACCTAGCGCCACAAGTTGTTTTTGCAAAGCCTCACCCTGTATCGTTGCTGACTTATCTAATATTCGACCTACCAATGTTTTGAGCAATCCAGTGTAATGGTGGTGCAAGGTGCACCTGGCTCCCAAGTGCACTTGGCCTTCTAAAGTGCACTGGGCTCCCAAGCGCACTTGGCTGCCAAGGCCGGGTAACCGCCCTTCATATATAATCACCTCGTGAAGTGCTTTTGTCATGGTAGCGATTATCTTACCTACAATTGATATATATATTACTTATTCCCGTTTGCAACCGTATCAACAGGTATCCATCCATACGAGGCCATGCGAGGATTTACGTCTTTACTTAATAATTGCTTTTCAGTCACCAGATACGTTTCGCTCACGGGACTTCGTGATCTCCTTACTTTTACGACGTGTCATACCTACACCGAGAACTATTGTTAGATTGTCAATACGAGATAAGTAATCAGCCAATTGAGTTGATTGACAGTAGTAGGGACGATTGCGAGATAATTTTGATTTTAATCGGCCTCGAAGAGACGTGTCACCTGCCATCATATGCAACCTGACAACTTGAAAACTCTCTTCTCGACCTAGAACGAGTATCATCACTAGATTGATGAAATCAGGTTATGTATAACCTTCAATCGAGTCTATTGACTGCTGCAGAGACGATTCTGATGTCAATTGGCCCCAAGTGTGATGTCACCTACTCCACATGACGATTTCGAATGAGTCGCAAAACATCACTTTTCGAGACCTACAAGCATTGAATCTTCATAAGAATTCCTATATCGAGTTAATTGACTACTGCAGAAACAATTGTGAGGCCATTCGGAGGTCAATCAATTGGAAGATTCGTATCACTGATCGCGATCATTATATAGACATTTCCACCTCGATTCCGAGATCATCTTGACGTCAATCGATCTGAGAAACGCGTCACCGGCCCTTATGGGCACTGTTGAGAAGACCTCGAAACTCATTTAACGGGATCCATCACATATGAACGGTTGATCGAGATGAATCGAAACTTCATCAACGTCACTCTCACATGTCGATTAATTGGTTCTACGATACCAGTGTTCCAACGCCTCACTTTTCGGAACCCATACAGATTATCTTCGCTAGGGTGATGATTCGAGATAATTTATTCCGTCTATTGGAGTTGGTTGACGCGAGCAGAGTCAATTCCGAGACGATTCGGAGGTCAATCGACTCTGATACACTTCTCATATACCACGAACAGGTCGGTTCATTGATGATCAAGTCTGGCGAGAAGTCATCGGCAATAACCGCGGTCAATGAACCGCACCTGACGATTACCTTCACCGATTTGAGCACAAGCTCTGAAGGGCACTTGACGATTACTTTCCTCAGATCTGAGAGGAAACTCCGAAGCGCACCTATACGCTTCAGCATTGCACAGATGAAGTGCACTTACGGAGAATGATTACACGAGCACGTATGTGCATTTACAGAGGAAGACTACCGATGGGCAGAGTTCAAGACCCTGATAGTGGAGCTGCAATCGCAGATCATGAAGCAACTCAGAGTGGGAAGTTTAACCCTGAATGTT
>MU122654.1:0-18333 GCA_014904905.1 Wilcoxina mikolae CBS 423.85 | reverse complement strand
AACTGTCAGACGTACTTGTCAGAGCCACCTACCCGAGTTGCCTATAGTTCTCCATTGTATTGAGCACTAGTAGGGATTGTAGGCTACTATCAAAGATGTTTGCAGGGTTGTTAAATTAAGGGCGCTGGGCCGCACCCAGGTTAATTGGTGCCTTTAGACATTTGCCAGGTAAGTTTTCCTACAGTACATACCTAAGTATGTGTATGAAGCTAAGATACATCCTCAAGCACCACAAAGCCTTGCAATGTCTAACTATGTACAGATTGATGATCATATTCTACATACAATGCAACATTCGAGATATAAGTCCTTCCTTTTGTTTACCTTCTGTTCAGGAGAGCGGTCGTTGCCCACAGAGTATCGATGGAGAGATTTGGCTAGATTAGTGTCAGCACAAGATTTAGGATTGCCTCTGCCCCTTTAACTCTCAAGATTCCGGATGCCACTCCGAACTATATCAAACGACACTGGTATGTTGGGATCCACATAAAGTGATCCCTAAGTGGTTGCGAGATAGGTGTCTGGTGTTGTGGCCCAACATTCAAGTCTGAGCTATAGAAAGAGCAGTGAAAGAGTCGTGAATCCCTTATAACGTTTTCTCTGACAAGCAACTCACGTATATTCTGACTTCTACTTGTCAAGAGGTCACAACGTCACGACATATGATCTAACTTCAACTCAGTCACAGCAGTCTTACTGATATCTTCATATAAGGCACAATCTCAACTCTTACAAGCGTTCCCAACGTCACGACATACAGTCTCACTTCAACTCTAACATGGCAGTCTAACTGTTATCAACTCTCTCTGCCGACTCTGACATCGGCACATATATGGCATAACCACAACTCTGACAAAGGGTCCCAACATCACGGCAAACTATCTAATTTCAACACTCACACGGCGGTCTAACTGATATCCACATATTCAACATAACCTCAACTCTGACACAGGGTCCTTACCACTCCACATACAGAATAACTACAACTCTGACAATTTCCATCGCTCTGACATGGGTTTCAAGGTATGGAGGTCTGAATATATTGGGAGAGACGGAATTGCTACATAAACGGTGATAAGCCGTGGTCTCTGGGTACATTAAATGCCAATACATTCACCCCCATCACAATCCTACACGCCTGATAATTACAACAAACAGGATATCATACTTGAAAAGTACCAAGTGCTCCAAAAACTCCAGCAGCTGGTGGAGTGATCTGAAATGCAGTGGCAGGAAGTGTGGTGATAGCGATGCATTACAGGACGACACAAGGAGATGGAATGATCCACACTCCAGCGGGCGGATCCAGTAATGACTGGTAGGTGGCGATTATGGTAATGATTGTAATGATGGATGGCAACAGAGAATGGCTCAAGAGTCCGGGGGCCCAAGGGAGGTAATATACATCTTCGTATTGGGCACTGACATTGAATTCAATCATAGGCTCTGATATGGACTCTGACAATAACTTAGTCGCTAGCCTCACCCAACATTGATGATGACAATGACAATGACAATGATAAGCAATCGCCACAACCGTCTCACTGCAGAACAGTTCTGGTACCTAGAATCCCAAGGTAGGTAATATACATATCTGCATCGGCCACTGACATTGAATTCTGACATGGGCTCTGACATGGACTCTGACAATAACTTAGTCCTGAGCATCTTGCGACATTGATGATGACAATGACAATGAAGATGATGAGCAATCGCAACAACCGTCTCGCCGCAGAACGGTTCTGGTGCCTAGAATCCCAAGGGGGGTAATATCCATCTCCAAATGAGACTCTGGCATCAAACTCTGACAATGGTCTCTGACACAGCTTATTTGCAAGTGTCTACCAGCTTTGATGATAACGACAACCAGGGCAATGACAATGACAATTCAACAACATCATCCTGTGAGTCTAGGGACTGGCTGGGGGTAATGACTATCTATGCAACCAACTCTGACATTGAACTTGGGTATTGAACTCAGACACTGAACCCTAGTCACACGGATTATCCAACGCTACTCCTCCCAGCAACCATGAGCATGCTCGGCAGGTAAGTTTTCTTATCTTCACATTGAGCAATGCCTCACCCAGACACACCTAGTTGCAAAAGCGGGATCGGTCTCTCATGGATATAGGCCGCCGGCTAAAACGCAAGGTAGGCAACCTTGGGCTGTTAAAGAGTTTGTGGGATATAGCCCGTGATACATTCTTCTGCAGGATCCTTACTGAGGATGCATATCCGACCGATGTGGACCAGTTATCCGCAGACAGCTTCGAGGAAGCATGCTCATATTTGAAAGGGGCTTTGCGGGGTGATATATCCTCCGCACCAATTTATATGGTAAGTATCCGCGCTCCCCAAGCACTGCCCCTTGACACCAACAGACAAGCTTGCAGACTGCAAATCGGCTGCCTGGAAAATCTTTGCCAAACAAGCTCGTGAGATTAAACCACACCAATATATTGACAATTTCCGCCACGTGTCGAACGGTAATCGGCAGAAACATGTTGAATGGTTAATCTTTCCTTCTACTTACCAATTCCACCATTCTGATTGCGAGAATGAGGCAAGGTTTAATCCAACTATTTATTTCAATCTTTTGATTACCAAGGTACCAAAAATGATGTTCCTCCATCGGTTACTCTCTGTCATCATGGCAAAGACCTTCTTTGACCACAGACCTGGTAATTTTACTAGACGTCATTACACCAAACAGTTCACCCAGGAGTTGACACCCAGTTGTTTATTACTTGCAGCAACCGCAGTAAAGTACTCCTTGGACAGTTGGGTAGCCGGCGGCTTTCTTCGTGTACCATTTGAAGTGGATACATAACAGGATACATAACTACATTCCTATGACATACTCAGTATCTCACAAGTTGCCAGGAACTTACACCGACCTTTACACATAATGGGAAAGTATTCCAGCACCGAATCAAAAGCAGATCCTTCAAATACACATGAAAAGAATTGATAGGGCCAATGGTGTTAATTGGAAAGCTCAGTGAGTCACTCGGTGGGACATAAACACCGAGATTGTGGATGAGAACGTCAATAAGTAGCAGCAGCTGATTTGGAATATTCTCATATTGTAGATTAGATTGGTTGTAATTATAATCCGAAGCTGGGGCAGATTGCAAGAGGTTTCTGAAAGAAATATCTTTCCATTAGACTCTAACAGGATCATGGTCAACCTACTGTGTGATTATGGCGATTGTATTCATGGTCTCTAATAAGCGACTGTGAGGTTAAACAGGAGTATGGACATCATACCCGTAGGTTCTGACATGCGACCGTACTGTCTGACAATCACACCCGAGAACTCTGACATGCTACCATGAGACTCTTGCAAATGCACTCCTTGACTCTGACAAGTGACCGTACGGTCTGACAATCACACCTGTGAACTCTCATATAGTACCATCAGATTATGGCGATTGCACTCCTGGACTCTGACAGGCGATCGTACCGTCTGACATGATCATGGCCATCATACCTGCTGACTCTGACAAGCATCAATGAGGTCTGACAGGATCATGGCCATCCACATGAGAACTTTGGTACCTAAGGCATAACAAAACCAGACTCTTTGGATATCGCACCTAGAGATGCAATGTGAATCAGAAATAAGGTTGAAATATTACCGCAAGTTATTTTATATTGTGGGTCTGTTACCGGAGTGTTATCCACGTTATACATAATGGGCTTGGGTACATTTGCATTTTCTGGCATTATGACTGTTAGCGGAGATTACGGTAAGTCATATGGTATACTGTAAGTTACGGGTAACGAGGAAACAATTTCCAGACGTTAATCTCAAAAGTAACCCGGAAGCGTCCAAGGATTTAATTTGGAAATTGGGAAATCAATTGCAGCGTTGTTCAATGGCGATGAGGAGCATGTCTCTCAAGTTGACGCCATGCTTAACTCCAAGAAGCAACCGACGTCTGCAATACTTAAGAAAATGCAAGGGAAGCAGAAAACAGGCGGCAGAGGAGGCTTTGACCGGAGTTGTTACCGTTGTGTAATATTGGGTCACCCCGACCGCATGTGCTAAAACAAGGAGAAGGTCTTGTCCGCTTGGAGAGATAAGATGGCTGCAGCCAACACGGGCGCAGAGAAGAAGGTGAAAAAGGAAAAGCAAGAGAGGGACAAGGAGGAACGGCGTAGAGGTTCCCCGGGTGTGCACAAGATGTGCGGCACCAGCGGCGGAGGTGGAGAAAAGCAATACAGCCTCGGCTTGGCCCGGGCCCCGAGTTGAGAAAATCGTGATGCCAAGGAACCTGAAGTGCAGGAATTGTCCGAAAGTGGAAGCGATGATGACAATTCAAATGGTGATTCGAGCTCTGGAAATAGTATTAGGAGTGATCGGCTGTGACTCGACTCCCTGCAACTAATACTGCTACTGTGTCTAATTCAATGAAAATATTTACTCGTTACTATCATCTTAAAATTAGCGATAATGACACCTTAGATCTTCTTCGTTCGAGGGGAACTGTGCTACAAGAAGGGAGATGACACATTTGGCAGTCTAACAGCCAACACAGTCAAAGACTCTAGAGCATCGGAGAATTATGCGTGGAGAAAAACAATAGAGAAGTTAAGAAACAAGGACGCAGTGTTAGAGGAGAGAGTTGGTGGCTGGATGATGGTCAAACAGCCAATGATACGGTGGACGATGTTATTGAGAGACGACAACAAGTGCGTCAGAAATTCAGGCTCGGAGACAACAGTTGTGCATACACAAGGAGGTTTACAGTCTACGATGTAAAGGAACTTGATATCGCCCTCGGAAAATGTTGGGTTCGTAATATTAACAGAATATACAGCATCGACCACCATACAAACGAGATGTGGATAACAGAGGGTGGAGTACCATGGGACGACAGGGAAAAGTAGGCCGGAATTCATTACCTTTGTAGGCTGCGGCCAGACAGGCAACAAGATGTCAACACCATCAAAGAAGCAACCTGGCCTATGCGTATTGAAATTATTGGGAAGAAACAACTCCGTCATATGGACCACCGAGTTTTGCCCAGGGCATTCATGTTTTGGGTCCGGTACGACAATGCTTGGTCCACACAGCAGCCAGACAATTTTCAATGCATACTTCGCAACTTCAAGAATTGTCGACTATTTGCAGAACCAACGTACAACAACTGACCATGTAAACCGAAATTTACAATCGAAACATTGCCTGAAGATGACAAGAAAGCCCCAGACCTACCTTCATATCGTTTGTCTCCTAAAGAGGGTGCAGTGCTAAAACGACAATTGGAGAAGGCCTTACACAACGGCTGGACAAGGCTGAGCAGCAGCCATTATCACTCCCCGTCCTATTCGTGCCTGAGAAGGATGGTGGATTGCGCATGTGCATGGACTACCGGGCAGTTAACTGCATGACAAGGAAGGATCGATACCTGTTACCTCATATAGAAGATCTTGTCCAACTGCTGGGGTGTTCGAACTGCTTCTCAAACATAGATCTTCCCTCAGGTTACCATCAAATTCGAATATGTGCCGGCGATCGACAAGAATCTGCTTTTTCAACAATGTATGTGCTTTACGAGTGGACGGTCCATCAGTTTAGACTGGCCACCGCAACAAGTCAATTCATGAGAGTCATTAATTGCCTGCTTGAATCAAAAACTAAGCACCGTACGTTCGTCACCGTTTACCTTGACAATTTATTAATCCATATTTCGACGAGAAAGGAGCACCTGCATCAAGTGCAGACAGTACGGCAACATTTGCAGAACGCTGGCCTGGAATTGAAAGAACCTAAATGAGAATGGTTCCGCAATGAGATCGAATTTTGCGGCTTCCAAATCAACAAAGAAGATGTGTATACGTTGTGGTCGAAGGCGAGAGCAGTGGCAGCATGGCCTCGGCGTTGGAACGCGAAAGAAGTTTGTGGCATTCTTTGTCTGATGGACTATTACCGCAGGTTTATACGGCACTATGCTTACATCGTCTTGCCATTATATGGTATGTGCAACGTAACTAAGAGTAACAGAGCCAAAATGGGTGGCCGCCACAGCAAACCACGGCTCAATGACAATGGTACCGTACAATTTGCTTGACATGGGGAGGCAAAATAAACCCTCAAAACATTAAAAGATGCCATTTGCAAGGCTCCTGTAATAACACTCCCGGTGGAAGGGTGTCAGTACGTGTGGCATTCTGACGCCAGCAAATATGCATTCGGATCAGTATTATCACAGAAGCGATAACACGGGGAGACCAGAGTCATTACCTTTTGGAGCCGGAGGCTTAGAGACCCGAGATCCTATATACTACAGAGAACTCCTAGCAATTCCTGACGCTGTTTTCAAATGTCACTCCTACCTCTATTCAGACAGGAACTTTATGGTCCATATGGACCATGCCTCCTCAAAACACACACTGACACAGCCTTGACTCACAGCACGACAGATGGAGTACATAGCCACATTACAAAATTATACATACGATATCTGATACATTCCTGGTGCGAAAAACCAGCTGGATGACGCATTCATTAAACATACGGACTTTAGGCCCCAGCATTGACATGTCTCCCAAAGCTGGATCACACAGATGTTAGTCCACGACTCAGCAGAGTGGCAGCAAGAGGTTGCGGCGGAAACAAAGGACATCAGCTGGGGTAAAGAGATGGTGCGAATACTCGTGTCAAAAGACGACCTGGAACACCTGCCGAAAACATCGTCTTTGGCTTCAGCGCGAAAACTCTTCACTCGCAGCCACCGATTCTCTCTCCATGATGACGGTCTGTTAAATCTTGACCTCCAAAAATAGGACCCTGAACGATACAAAGATGAACAGTGTTGACTCTATATTCCGACCCCCCAATAGACATGATTCTCCGAGAGGCATTTGATGCTGCTCTGTTCATTTCGGAGCAGGAAAGACATATATGGCAGTGAGACAGCGTTTCCTCTGGCCAGTATTGTGGACAGGAGTTCATGTATTCACAAAAGGCTGCAAATCATGTGCGGGAGTTAATCAATGGGACGGGAACGTAGTTGACTTGTTAAAATCACTACCGGTGGCACGAAGCCGCTGGGAACGTGTGGGGGTTGACTTTATTACTGATGTACCAACATCCGCAAGGGAAAACAATTGCATTGAGACCTTCGTGGACCACTTATTCAAACACGCCCTCTCGATTCCTTGCACTAAGACGATTGACACTGCAGAATTTGCACAGCTAATTTCACAGTGTGTCATGCTCCTTCATGGTGTCCCACTTAAGTTCGTCAGCTACAGAGATGCACGCTTTACATCGAATTTATGGACGGAGGTGAATAAGAAGCTGCAGACTAAGTTGCTGATGTGAACAGCATTTCACCCACAAACAGACGGGCTGTCAGATATCTCAACCAAGCAGGTCACGTTGTATCTAAAGGGGTTTGCCACTCACCATCAAGATCCGTGGGATAACATGCTCCCTCTGGCGTAATATGCATACAACACATCAGCACATACATATACCGACCAACGCCGATTCCAATTCGACCTGGGATACACACCATCGATACCATTTTACTTCGTGGCAAAGCACCGTCAACATGAAATGTGGAGTTTGGAAGGCGCAGTATATGTTGAGCAGTTGTAGGCTTCCTTACTAGACCCACCGGATCTCCTCTTCTAAGCTCAAGATATCCAGACAGCTGAAGGAAACAAGAGCCGACGGCCATGCTCTCTGCAGTTTGGAGACTTGGTGATGTTAAACACTCTAGACCTACTGATTACATACGCCAGCCAGGATCGCTCTCTGCAGAAGTTACACCACCCATGGACCGGACCGTACAGAATCACTTAGTTCTGAGGACCCAATGTAGTCGAATTGAGATTGCCAAATGGCATGGCCTTTCACGATAAGGTGAATGTCAGCAGACTTAAGAAATATACTACTGATCCAACACGAGAAAAGCCTCCTCCTCCACCCGTACACACAGTACTGGGCGAACATGGCACAATTCAATATTCGTATGTGGCAGAGGCGATTGTCTCACACAAGATGGCACCTGGCGTCATGGGCGGCTATAAATATCAAATACATTGGGAAGGCTATAATGATGACGACATGACAGGGGAGCCAGCCGCCATCCACACAAAAGGAAGACAGATACTTGATGATTACAAGAAAAAGCAAGGCTTGGGAAAAAGGAAAATCAAATGAAAAAAGCAGAGTTAGAATCCGCGGAGTCAATGGCCGTTGATGGCTTGGACACGGAGTCAATGGCCATTTGTTTCTTTGCTGCGGAGTCAATGGCTGTTTGTGGCTTTGCTGCGGAGTGGATGGCTGTTGGTGGCTTTGCCACAGATTCGACGGCAAATTGTTTTGGTTTTGTTTCAGACAGCAGTTTTGTATTGGAGAAGCAGGTTGGATTTTGAGAAGTATCTCGAACTTCTTGGGAGGGATGTAATATTGAGAAAAGAGGTTGACAGAAGGTGCGGCTCGGCGGAGGGCATGGGCCAGAAGAGGTTATGTGCGTACCCACGACATTAGTGGATCCCTGAGTATAGGCACCGCTCGCATAGACTAAGAATAAACCATCGCAGTCCCATAATACTACCAGAGACTCACACAGACAAATAATGGCGTAAGTATCATATCAGGTCTTTCTGTATGTATATATGTGTTGCAGCCCAGGTGGTCTGCGGATGAGCAGGTGGATGATGTATTGGCGGTCTTGGGTGCACTTGGCCTCAAAAGTGCACCAGGCACTGCAAGTTACCTTTTCTTGCAGGTGCCCTTGGGGTTGCAAGTACACTTGGCAGCCTAGGGAAGGTAAGCGCCCTTCATATTAAGTCATCTGGCAAAGTCCTTTTGGCACGCTTGCGATAATCTTGCTTACTTTACCATTCTTTTGATATCGTTATCATGTATTCTCATTTGCAACCATATCTACACATATCCATCCATACGAGGACATACATCCTCACAAACATTCTTCATTATCCACAATTGATAGTGGTAGTTTAGAACTATTGCAGTTTTCAATTTGAAGTACAGTACAAAACAAAGCTTCACACAGATCAATGAAGAGCATTGTGAAATGTTCGCTGGCAATAATAGGCAAAGTTGGAACCACATGAAAGTCAATCGACTGAATAGCAACAGGAATTGCCTTTGTTGACAAAGATTATATTTCATAATAATGAGCTGGAAAAAGAGAAATAATATGAATCAAGAAAATAAGAAAAGATCAGTGCCCAACATTTCAAATCAGGGACGATACCAATTACGTTCGACATAATGAGCGAACAAAGAAACATTAAGAAAAACTTCCCACATTCATTACTGAGTTGCCACATTATTTAATTCTGTTGAAAAGCTCTTGGTTTCAAATTTATATCATTACCCCTAAGCTTCAATAAACCTCAATCAATTTTGACCAAATCTATTGTCACAAGCATTGTCAACATAACATTATTCAACTGTTTCTGTATATACATAATCTGTATCGAAACAAAAGAACACCAGAGTAGATTTAAATTCAATCATTTGGCAGTAGCGTCGGCACTATTTATGCATAGAAGAAATAAAGAAAAACATATAATATATGAAATTAAATTACATCTGTAAATGGGAGTACTGCTCCGGGCTTGATAGGATAGGCATATCCAGTTGCGACCGACAATTAGTCGTTCAGTACAACATTCTGTTTTATATAAGAAACAAGATCGCTACATAGTGCAATTTCACATGCTCACAATGACTACTGCCATTACAACATCACCCTGGTCATCTGCACACTCCCTGGGCTACATGCCTGTTGGTGAACCGGCAAAGATCCAGACTCATATGACCTTGCTGGGTTTTGTAAGTCTCAATTCCGATCTGGGCCATCTAGGGGACATTACAGTTGATTCGGTACATAGGGAAACACAACCTCCAGTGACAGGTGGTTATTCCAATGCTAAAGTCATTTGTACCCCTCAAACATCAAATCAGAAGTGAAGTGTAGAAACTTCCAATTGACCCTGCAGCCTACAAATCTCCATTTCACTCAATCGAAGCAAATATTACCACAATGCCAGTTCGATGGTGCTGAAATCGGTAGTGGGGATCCTTCTGCATTTGTTTCACCTAAGACCTGTGGTCCAACTTCGACCTTGCACTTCGATCAAAGCCTTCGATCTTGCATATCTACTTTCTATTACATCTCGACATCGCTTAAACCTTGAATCCGGTCGGTCACTGTCATTGTCATCTGACCTTTCTTCAACATTGATAAACTTCATCTTGTATTCCACCTTTCATCTTAATTTCACTCTTTATTTATTTTCGGTCTTAAATAATCTTTGAGTCTTGCCTCTCCTTTGGGCCATATTTTTTTGTCTTTCGGTCTTACTTCTACTGTCTTATTCAAACCTTCTTAATTCCAAGAGTTAATCCTGATCTTCAAACCTGTTGTAAAAGAGGTTGGGTAACAGTGTAATCCTACTCCGTAGGTTCATGTCCAGGATTGTATAATTGATTTCCGAAAATGTGCTTCTATGCTAGTATAATTTTTCTCTCTAGTGGCGTTTGTGTCTCTTCATCCAGAACTTATTATATGAGTTAACATTAATCGAAATTCATTTGGCTTGTCAGTAAAGAATGACACCAATCATTAGCTCGTTATTGTATTCTCTGGATCATTGAAATGGTTGAAATGTTTAGATTGTCCTTCTATATCTGGGCTAAACTCGGCGGACCCTTGAATGGTCATTCATTTGGCCTTTCTCAGGTCTTCTGATGGTAGATCTATTAATCTGGCGATATTGTCTGTAGGTTCCTCAATGTTATTCATTGCTCTGCACTGCATACTGGGGGCCATCTGCCCATTGCGGATATAATTATCATTGTTGTAATCATTGACTTCTGGTCATCTCAATCAACTAACAGTCATAACTATTGACTTCTCATCATATCCCTTGTTGTAATGGCCGTGCCAGCTGCACTTGGCCTGGCAACTGTACAGGGCAGCAAAGCCCAGGTATGTGCCCTTTATATATAGTTACATCACGACCTGCTTTTCGCACGCAAACAATTATCTTCCTTTCTTACCTTACTCTTCAATTGATAACTTCATCACTACTTGCAGTTTGTATCCGTATCTACATGTACCCATGCATACCAAGAGAGATGTTCTTATGCTATAATCGCTTTTCAGTGACCAGATAGGATCAGCACAAGGCATTTCGTGATTAGCACTTGGTACACGTCAGACCTACAGCAAGAACCATCGCTAGATTGTTGATACAAGATAGGTAATCATCCTATTGACTTAATTAACGGTAATAGAGACGATTCCTAGATGATTCAGATCTCAATTGGTCTGACAGGAACACGTCACCTGCTACTGAACACAAAGCTGAGGAGTTGAAATTCCTCAATTCACGAACTACATTCAGTATCATCACTAGACTCATTAACCAGGATATGTATATCCTTCAATCGAGTTGATGGATAGTAACAGAGACGATTCAGAGGTCAACTGACTCCGAAGAAACGCATCACCGATAATAATAGCCAATGCCAAAAAGATCCTGAAAATGTGTTCAACCGGATCCATCACACACCAACCGAAGTTTGCGATGAATTCAAAGCCAATTGGGAATGAAGTTCTTGCCAACCATGCATTCGCTTCCCTGCAAATATCGATTAATTTGTTCTTTGATATCTCTTTTCCAACAGGTGACTTCCTGTTATACCATATATACATGGTTGTTTGCTCGAAGCAATCTCATTGGTTGATGGTGGTATGTACCATCTTACTGTGGCAAATTACACAATTCTCATTTGTTGGCAGATGATTGGTCATAAATGATTAGTAAACTGTGGCTCATGTCTTGAGTGTGGCTGTCACAACTGCTATTGGTCCGCAATCTTTATAACATATACACATGGTTGTTTGCTCGAACCATTCTCATGGATTTATAGTAGTACATACCATCTTACTGTGGCAAATCGTATATAGCTGATGGCTTGAAGCATTCCCATTGGTTGATGGTGGTACATACCATCTTACTGTAGTAAATTTCACAATTCTCATTCACAGTGTATCCACCACTATGGATCTTTTGCTGTGTATCTTCCACTGTATCTGCTGTATTGTTTGAGTTGAGCTGAAAAAGAGAGAAAGATCTATACTCTTGTGAGCGTAGTTTACCCACTAACTCAGTGGATTGGTACTAAGTGGTGGATAGATGAGTGCATTTATATATTAAGATACTCATACGCAGCGGCTTAACCCCAGTAATTGATTCAAAGTCGTAGATATACTGCAACAATTGTGGATACCCAGCAGTAGATATAGTACAGTGGCAAATACTATTGTTGATATACAATACAGCAGACACAGTGGAAGATACTGTGATAGATATACAATATAGTAGTGGTATCCAGAGGATATACTACGGTAGATACACAGTCACTGGTAGATATACCGCAGCAGATATACTGCGACAGATATACTACTCTGGGTACAGTTATAGATTTACCGATCAAGATACACATGTACAGCAGTATAACCCTACTGGTCGATACACAGCAGCAGATATACAGCAGAATATATTCAGTGGTGCATATAGTAGCGGATATACAACACAGTGACACTGTGGCTGATATACAGTAGCAGATATAGCAGTGGATTTACAGTTGTCGATCTAGATATATATATACTGCAGGATAACCCCAGTTGTATATACACAGTTGCAGGTATACAACGGAATCCTATACAGTCTGCCTGATGTCCTTCAGCCCAAATAGAGTTACCAGAAGGTATTGTTTTCTGGAGGCAGCAAAGACTGTATTCACTCTATCTAGAGAATGTTAGACCCTGATTTGCCTTTACTAGCTACCCATTTTTACCTCATTGTAATGGTGGCCGGCCTATAGCAGGGTAACTGCCCATCTGCGCAGTATATAGTCAGCTCATGCGAGTGCTCTTGCGCACTATCGATAACCTTACCTATTGCATATACCCCATCCTCGAATCCACGTTTGCAACAGTATCTACACTTACACGAGGCCATATACGGATGTAAGCCCTGACACTGACATTGATCTTCAGTAATTGGATATGTTTCGTTCATGGGATTTTGTGAATTACCCCTTTTCGACATGTTACCTATTATCGAGAAGTCATACAAATACACCAGATTACTTTGAAAAATCGCACGAACACACATGATCTACTATCGAGATATCCTACCAGTCTCATTACCCCATTCTCTTGACAGGTCGACTCGGATACTCGGACCAGACCATCAAGCTCAATACGGAGTTGAAAAGACTGGAAGGAAACCAAAGATGAAATAAGACCCAAAGACCAAGTCAGACGAGCATCTCAGTTCAGTGTTTTGAGCTCTTTATGTTCCTGAGGCTGCTCAGGTGACTGAGGCTACCGCCACCTCCCGATCCAGCATTCATCTCCATTCGGGCCTTAATGGGCAGGTGGTGATGTCTGCGAAGGAGAGTTAAAAGACATGCATCTTGGTTCAGTCTTTTGTCATGAGCATCATTATGGTCCTAAGACCGCTCAGGCGACTTGGGCTACCACATGAACCCACATTCATCTCCACCCAGGCCTTGATGGACTGGTAGTGATATCTGCGAAGGAGAGTCTAAGGTAGAAGTGCAAAAGTCGGATGGCAACAGAAAGTCGAAGGATGAAGTGAAGAGTAGTCGACGATGGTTGGTGTGATGACCATACCTACAATCCGGATTTCAAGCGCACTTGAGGATTACCTTCCTACAATCTAAGCGGAAGCGCCCAGGTGCACATGACGATTACATTCCCCCGATTTGAGCACCAGCTCTGAAGCGCACTTAATGATTAGGTTCTTACAACCTGAGCGGAATATCTGAAGAGTACCTACGAGCGTCAGCATTGCATGGAAGTGCACTTACGGAGAAAGACAACTGACGGCACATGCTTTGCGTGAGCTAAGCGAACTTGCTTGATATTGTATGTTTGATCTTCTCTTGGACGCTAACAAGTTAGATAAACGACGAGCCACCTGCAATCGATGATGAGAGCCAATAATGTTTACCAATATGTGCACCACAGAGACTACACTATGAAAGCTGTGGACGTATGGAGCTTGGTGCTGCTGAGGTACGAAAGTCATGGATTTGGAGATATAGAGATCTGGAGGTTAAAGGGGTCAATTGGATATTTCCTTCTCTTCTCTTCTTATTGGTTCTCGGCCCACTATAAATGGCATCGGAACGGGTTTTACCATCTACCACTGGGGGTGGACTCTCTCCGTATGCTGGATCCACCGAAAGGTTACCCTCAAGCGGTACTGATCGGTACCGGGTTATAGGAGGGCATACGGGGGCGTTCGAGCTTGTATTCTTTCATCTTCTTCTCTTCTTGTACAGGTATGCAGCCCAGGAGGTCTGCAGATAAAGAGGGTGATGATGTAATGGCCGCAGGCCTATGGCAGGGTAACCGTATATCTGCCCAGTATATAGTCAGCTCGTGCGAATGCTCTTGCACACTATCAAAACCTTACCTATTGAATCTACCTGATTCTCGAATCCACGTTTGCAAATATATCTATATCTATACGAGGCAATATACAGACATACGCCCTTACACTTATACCGACAAATACAAAGAATAAAAAGAGATACAGATCTACAGTTACTCTACCATTCATTTTGTACAGTGGAAAGAGTTGATTGATGTCATCATGTGTGGCTTAAGATAGAGCATGGCCAGAAAATAGTCCATGTGGACCCATGACATTAGTTGATCCATAATTTGCAAATTAGCCACAAATATAGCTGCACACATAGGTCATTGTATCAAATCCTGGGGGTTACCAAGTTTCCAACAGTGCTAATGTATATTATACAGTTCATCTCACCATACTCACCACATCATATGCAGCAAGCCCATGCAGGCTGTGTTCAGCCAGCCAAGAGAAAACCCATCGAGATTGTGTCCAGCCAGCTGAGTCTGTCCTTCCTGATTGTCTTCAGCTATCCCATCCAGATCATCTGCAGCCAGCCAAGAGCAAGTCCAGCCAGCCTATCTATATTCAAGTTGTGCCAGGTCTGAACCACGTATTCCTACAGGTCAGGTACCCATGCAAATCCCACTGCAAGATGGGTTTGGTTCAAATTCTGCGGGCAGCGAAGCCGCTACCAGAGCTTGTAATACAGAAAGGTTATCATAGCTAGGGTGATGATACGAGATAGGAATTCTGTCTATTGGAGATGATTGACGTGAGCAGTTCCAATTCAGGAACAATATGGAGGTCAGTGGCCCCTGATACTCTCGTGATCAGCCTTACGCAGATGAATCTTGACTTTACGCTGCATTGTTGACTCACACATTCACCTGTTTATATGTG
This sequence comes from Wilcoxina mikolae CBS 423.85, assembly GCA_014904905.1. NCBI lineage: Eukaryota > Fungi > Ascomycota > Pezizomycetes > Pezizales > Pyronemataceae > Wilcoxina > Wilcoxina mikolae. The sequence goes on along the minus strand of MU122654.1, from coordinate 2,967 downwards.
GATGATAGGATCATGTGAAATATGAGGCTTGTCTGCGTAACAGCTGGAGTAACCATTTAGATCAGACACAGGTACTAACAATGATTTCAATCCCTGCCGAGTGTGCCACCAATCCAGGCGCTAATGCAGTGCCTTATGGCAAGAGCCTATGTAGTATCACAGATGGATACGCGTAAATGGTGTTGTAAATGGGAATATGTGATATTGATAATATTCATTGTTTGTAATTTACTGAAGGAAGTAAGTAATTGCTACTGTGGAACATCACATCGCAAGGTGACTATATATGATGTGCGCTCAACCGGACACAGCTGCCAATTGTTGTTGGGTGCCGAGGGCAGATGCAATCCAAGTACACTTATGAGGCCAGGTGTGCCTGTGCGCCAAGTACGAGGACGAGGCCAAGTACACTCCCCGTCGCCATTACATGAATTAGGGGTATTCTAACTTCTTTGAAGAGGAGATCATCGGAATATATGAAGATAAGGATCATCTCGTAAGGACTGTGATGAAGGCGATGTATAGAAACATGCAATTCCACAATAAGCCACCTGGAGCCAATGCAATCACACGAAAGCTAATTCGAAACCAGGCAGATAGACAATTCGTAAGAGGGAGCATATACTTGATGATATGGCCAGGGCAAGTAACTGGCACACGTTCATAATCTAGTTCGGGCCGATAACCCCTGGATTTAGAAGCTTAGGCACAATCGAGGCCATTTTGGACTGCGCCACTTCTTCAGAGGTCATACACACAAATAAGTGACCAGTCGATGTGCAACCAAACCAGTCGGAATCATTCCAAAATTATCGTAAACAACATTATCAGCCATATGGCACAGAACCGATAACGGAGAAGTGTACCACAATAAACCAAATGAGGTCTACAAGACAAGTAAGAATGTTTTGCAGTTTACACAGGGCGGCAGTAGAGAGTATTGGACTCATTACTGCACAAACGAAAATAAGCCTAACTGTCATGTGAATACCTTAATGATCGGCTGAAGCAGACATCAAGTGAAGCGCTAGAGTTCTTTGGTTACTCTCCAGTCAAATACATTCCCATCCTGTCCCAGCACCTAGTACGGCGGAAGATGCTGCACATGAACTTGTCATAGCTAGATGTTTGGATATTAATATTTTTGTTTGCGATGACTGAATGATATCTAGTGTGTTTGAATCGCTCTGTAATTGACAGCTATTCCTGAGCCTCCCCGAGATCCAATTTCAAGCTAAACCATATTTGGTTCAAAGAATCCGGATTCCACAAAGATCTTTTATGATGTGCTACGGCGAGTTGGACATTGCATGATTCAGTTCATTCAGGCGGTTATTTACTTTGGGGCATCGAGCATCCTTGGGGCAACAATGCTCATCATGCGATTGGCCTACCTCATGAACCGGCTTCTATTTCCAACAAGGATTGATTTGTACAGGTGAAGATGTAGGCGAAGGGCTGTCGAAAGACATGCATCTCGGTTTGGTATTTTTACCATTTGGCTACCGTTGATGTTCTAACTTGCTGGTTCTACATATGGCATACCAGTTGGTTCAGTGATTGGGATAGTTTCATGGGAGAAACAGAAACATCTATGGGTACAAATGCCAATTTATGGCCGTGCGGACCACTAATGGAGATACCAGGATAAAAGTCAAGGTCTGAAAAAAGCCCATAGTACCCCAGGCGGCCAGTGAGGTGACAGTTGCGACTCCACAGCCGGATGTCATGGCCTGTGTTCAGGAGAGCAGTGTTCTAGACATTCCTATATTTGTAGCCACTGTTTTCAAGTTTTTCTCACCTAGCACCGGGATTCTCGTGGCATCCCCCATACTACTTGGTGATTGCTTATGCTTACACGCAACATCCTTTGAAAAACCGAAATATCACTCAAGTCTTGGCGAAAACAGAAACGGCGAAATATATCAACAACCATGATAGCAATCGACAAACGGACACCGGCAATCGACTTTTAACATCGAATTGACCCCGGAGCGACACTCCCAGCACCTCCGGACCGCCAGAGGATGTTTGAAACTAACACCAGCAGAGCGCGCACGCGACGGACGAGACGCGACGACCGAAGAACCAGCGACGATGGCGACCACGAGAGGAAACGGCCCTGCCGCAGGCACAATCGAGAAGCTAGCGAGTGTGAAAGTTAGGGATATGAAGATGGGAGAAGTAGGACAGACGAATGGCTCGGTGGGCGATGCGTCAGGATAGGCACGCGTCATCACAGAAGGCATGACCCTGAACAAGCCTCCGATGCGAAACGAGAATGGGAAACGGTTGAGAATTGAGACTCCGGAGTCTCCGAGCGCGCCGGGGGACTGGAGAAGCAAGATGGAGAGAACAATCAGGCAGCAGGCACGTGAAGTAGCGCAGCTGCACCGAACTGTCGAGAATTTGCTAAAAGCACTGGAGGCACATGCAGCGCGCAAGGAGGTGCAATGGATCGGCATGAAAGCGTGGTTAGAAGAGAGAGGGAGCAAGTGGGATGACCGCCATGAGGACGACGAACTGTCAGGGACGGGCATCACAAACATGGTCACGAAGGTTCTGGCGGAAACGGCACCAGGCCAGAAGAAACGAGATGCCGACAACGGACTGGAGGCCCCGAAACACGCAGGTACAAACATGATAGCGCAACACGAGCGAGAGACGAAGCAGCGACAAGCTGAACTGCAACCGAAACCGCAGCAGCAGCCGATGATGCCGACCCTAACCTCGGCCTCGACCCCGACTCCGACCCCAACCCCGGCGCCGGCACCAACAGAGAAGCCAACACCAATGAGACGGTTGGAGACAGTCCCACCGCATGATGAGTGGAAAGCTGCGACAGTCAAGGGCGTCACGTCCGAGAGACCTATCATGAGCAGGCCAGCCCCAGCCCCAGCCCCGACAAATGGTTCGAGCATGGCAGACAGGCGCCTGATCCTAAGAAGAGACGAGAGCGTCCCCCTG
>MU122652.1:0-18491 GCA_014904905.1 Wilcoxina mikolae CBS 423.85 | reverse complement strand
CGTCCTCAGAAGGATTGGCGTGATAAGCTGATGTTCACCAGTGTAAAACCAGTGACAATATTCAAAGGCGATATCGTAGTGCAAAATGAATCCGCGTGCGTACCAGAAATTGTGATGCGTGACTGCTCGTTCACAAAGTGCGTGTGCGTAAAGATCAATAGAGTCAAGATCTCGAAAATGTAAAGACATATATTTTTTAAAAGTAGAAAACTTAATAATATATTAGATTCTTGTCTGCTGGTATGTTTCTGACTGTGGATTGCTGCTAGAGCTTGATGTTTTACTTTGCGGGTGCAAAGGCGGTTCTTTTATAGAGCGAGTTACTCGTCTACTCTCTATGATTTCAGTGTTTGTACTCAGATAGCTATGGCCTCCGATCGTTAGACTGATTACTCGATCTCAGTAGGTTGCACTTCTTTTCCGTTTGACGTTTGGTACTTTTCTAAAGTGCGAGTCATCCCATAGGTTATCCTCATGCCGCCAGGTTTTGCCACGTAGCCCACTCTAAGCTCGTTTGCTTTTCTTCTGGTCTGTATGCAAACGCAGAAAACAGGTTTCGGCAACGACCGCTGACACGTTCATCGATCCATCCCTTCCTTTTAGATCTCTCGACTCAATGTTAAATCGGATAGTGGGTTGCAGGGGTGTGTTTACCCTCATAGACTTATATTGGCGACCAGCCATAGCTATGCCACGTATCGTACTCCCATCTCGCTGGCTTTTACTCCCATTTCAAGGCTGCAGCTTATGTCGGACCAGCTCAACCAAGAACTGCCGTTACTCGGGAATGACGACCCACACACAAGCTCTCAATAGGTAGATTGAACTACCAGGGCGCAGATAACATATGGAGTCCCTAAACTGTATAGTTATCCCCATAGTAAAGTCCCGCTTCTCGAGCTCTGACGTGTGCCTGTCGGAGAGTGTAGAGGCTTACCCCGCTCTAGCCGGCTGTCCCATATTGCTGATAAGATGAAGTAATTCTGATCGAAATGATCCTGCACGGCTGACCCAAAAACCCCCGCAATGGCGTGATCATGCTTCATCAACTCATGACGTCCCTAACTATCGGAGGTCTAGGCATATTGTAGTATACCACCCTAAGTGTACTGGTCTGATGAATCCGCCAGCTAAGTGCCGTGACTATCGCTGTTCGATCGAGAAGGTGAACTGCCCTCGCACGGCTTAATCATTCCGCTTTGTCCGGGCTCGGTATTGGATATGCGTAGCTTCATCGCTCAGAGGATGGGATTGCTGCGGGTGTGATATCTACCAGCCATGGTGGCAGGTGGCCGAACGCAGATTCCCATGGACATCCTCCGTACCTCGTGCACCTGCTAAGGGACAACCCTTAACACAAACGATGACGATCAGTACTACGAACTACCCCCGGCAGGACGAGCACATGAACAGGTTACAGAGGAAGCAGTTCAACGAGCCCTCTTCTCGCAGTCGGTCGAGAAGGCCCCAGACCCAGACAAGTTGTCCTTCGGGGCCATCCTCCTTCTTTCCAGGTGGAACAGAGCGAGACTCATTGGATTAACCATGGTGGCCCTATGGACTGGTCGGCATCCAGACGTGTGGAAGCGTACGAGCGGGGTCCTTATCCGAAAGCCAGGAAAGGATGACTACACCAAGCTCAAATCGTGCCGTACGATCTCCCTGCTCAGCTGCATGAGCACAGTCATCGAAAAAGTGGTTGCCGAATTATTGTCCAAGGTAGCAGAGAGGAGAGAACTACTATGCGAGGGCCAGTTCGGTAGTAGAAAGAGACGGTCAGCCATGAATGCTGCAGCCATCATGGTCGACAGGGCGCACATGGCATGGAAAGAAGGCAACATCGCGGGCGTCCTCCTGATGGATATTAAAGCAGCATTCCCAAGTGTAGCAAAAGGGAGACTGATTCAGGCAATGACGGCCAAGCAGATGGATAGAGACCTCATATGATGGACTGAAAAACTTTGTCTCTGAAAGAACGATGCAGATGATGATCGAGGGGAACGTCATGCAGAGTTATCAAGTGGAAGCAGGGGTACCACAAGGATCTCCTGTGTCGCCAATTCTCTTCGCAATTTACACCGCTGGGCTGATAGAATGGGTGGAAGAGAGAATCCAAGGAGCCGAACGTGGCCTCTCTTTCTTAGATGACCTTGGATGGGTGGCAACCGGGAAGGACGTGGACGAGGTTGTTAAGATGAATGAAGCCTGCGCGGTGGAAAGCATCGAATGGGCCAGCAGACAGGATCTCCAGTTCAACACTGCTAAAATGGAAACAGCACTCTTCACATGCAGGCGGGGCCATAAGAAGCACCTTCGGCCGGAACTCACAGCCAGAATCAAGGTTGGAAATGACGTGATTCGGTTTAACAAAGAAGCGACCAGGTGGCTCGAAGTCTGGATAGATGCGCACCTGACGTTCAGACAACACCAGAACTGATGCCTAATGAAGCCCAGATCTGCAGAAGCGAGACTCCGCACACTCACAAGAGTGCACAGAATCGTCCCAGAGCAGGTTAGGGCAGTCCAAATAGCTTGCTTTCAAGCTGTTGCACTGTATGGAAGCGAACTCTGGTGGGACCCGAAAGAAGTGGGCAGACGAGACGACCTCCAGCTGCTCCTAAATAGACAAGCCAGGTCGACCCTGAGCGCGATGCCAACAACACCAAGCGGCGCGCTCATCAGGGACTCGGGGCTCACTCCTGCGGCGGTAGCCCTCGACGATAGACAACAACGGTTCTTATCAAGACTAGCAAAGGCGTGCGAAGGTTCCAAAACGAGGAAACTCTACCACTACCCCACACCGGGGCACCAATTTGCAGGGTGGCTGAGGCAGAACACAAGCATGGCAGGAGAGCAGAGACGATGTGCTAGTCCGACTCTGGTGAGGAGCAAGCGGCCAAGACCATGATACTGAACGACGACATTGCGGTCAAGAGAGAGGTGACACCCTGGCCAAGTGAGAAAGAAGCAAAAGTGGGGGCGGGGGTCTGGATGTGGTGGACCGAGGGATCGCGAACTGATGACGGGAGAGTGGGGGCCACAGCAGTATGAAAGTTCAGAGACGGCTGGAAGTCCTTCCGTGGACACCTTGGTACCGGGCGAATGGAGGTCTACGATGCCGAGGTGTGGGCAATCGGACTAGCGCTCCGGGAGTCAGTCAAGAAAAGAGACATACCACAGGCAAACGGCGTGACAAAGATGGCAGTCTTCAGCGACTCGCAGGCAGCCATCCGACGAACGGGGCATCTAGAGCCGAGACCAGGACAACCACTAGCCAGATAGATTAACCGCAAATTGAGAACCCTTCGTGAGCGCGGTATCAAAACGGAGATTCAAACGGTCCCAAGCCAGACAGGCATCCCCGGGAACGAGGAAGCAGATCGTCAAACGAACCTGGCCTGGGAAGGCCGCAGAGCAGGCACAGTAAGGGAACAAGTATACACCTCGGCTTCAAATAGAACCAGACGAATCACCGAGGCAAGATCGGCTGCAAAAACACAGTGGGAGGCCGACAAGTGCAGCAAGCACTTCAGCTATAGACTCAGGGGCAAGGCGGAGAGTGAGAGACCCATCCCGATGACAAGTGTGAAGTCGTTAGCCACATGGTTCTGTCACATGAAGAGTGGGCATGCTCCTGTGGGCACGTACCTAAAAAGGTTCGGACACCGTGATGACGACAGGTGCTGGTGGTGCGGAGGCAGAGCAGCGCAGACATGAGAGCATCTATTCCGCCACTGCATCCGGTAGAAGGACCTGCACAAAGTGCTCTGGAACGCGATAGGGAAGGCGACAGGCTGGAAAGCGGGCAAATGGCGACAGGCTGGAAAGCGGGCAGATGCCGACATGTGCAGGTCTCTGAGCTGTTTTCCAGGGAGATTTGCGACCAAGCGGTAGGGAAGGCGACAGGCTGGAAAGCAGGCAGATGCCGACACATGCAGGTCTCAGAGCTGTTTTCTATGGAAAAGTGCAACCAAGTGGTAATGGACTTACTGGCAACTTCTGACGTCGGAAAGTTCCCACCCAAGTGAGTGAGTGGCAGAAAAACAAACAGTCACTTTGCTTGCGTCCATGTCTTGGCGGCTTGGCTGGACACAAGCAACTTGATTGGTCAAAGCGACAGCCGGGTAATGAGCAAGCAGAGGGGTGAGATGAGTGACATTAGGTTCTAGGTTCGAGGGTCTTTTTTTTCGGTTCCTTTCTTTTGTCCTTACCAATCTTTTCACTTTCTTTTGTCAGAAGGGGACGACGGATATCGGGAGCAGAGCGTCGCCATCTAACCGGCTTGCCTGGAGGTGGCAGGGATTAGGGGTCTGTCATACTCTAAATAGAGTGAATACAGTATGATTAAAACAAACAAAACAATAAACCAGTCCAGTAACAGAGGGTGGGACTCCGTTAATGGACCGGTCTCTTCGCAGAGGGACACCCTCTGTGACTGGACTAGAACATATGGCCAATTTGCTGACGGCAGTGCCTCGGATGTAGCGGAATAGGTGCTTTATGGCATGGAGCTTGTAGCCAATTTCTATTGGAGTCGATCGCATTCGGGAGTTGGTCATCTTGAATCGGTCGAGTATTCGGTTTATATTTACGATTTGGTCAATTGCAATTGAGCGGTTCTGGCGATATCGAGTGACTGTTATTCCAAGATACTGGAAGGTGTCGGGTACAGGAACTTGGCCCGCGGCCTTGAATCGATCATGGAGCCAAGTTGCAATGTGGTGTGCTAGAAGCGTAGTGTCTATTCTCTAAATGTCATGATCTATGTTCACACAGACTTGAGCCGCACACGTGACCAACGTACACCCTACACGTTATCTACACCAGACGACTGGTCACTGTCAGGCAAAAATTCGGCCCATTTTTCATTGTGACACTAATGTCAAGCGCTTAAACAGTCAGTGGTGGTATGGAGGCGGTGCAGTGTCGGCCAAACATCTTGCTTGCGCCCATGTTTGGCTGGACGCAAGCAACCTGATTCGTCGAGCCGATGATCGGGTAAGTGAGGTTCGGAGGGCGGTCTCACGCTTTTCTCTTTTCTTTTGCCTTGCGGGGTTTACAGGTACTCAATCTTTTACTCACTTTCTTTTGTTAACAAGGGAACGAAGGGTAGCGGGTGGGGAGCTCCGCCATATAGCCGGCCTGCCTGGAGGCGGAGGTGAATTGGGCTCTATAACACCTAGTTAGAGTGAATATAGTATGAATAAAACAAACAAAAGACACAAATGAGGGCTCACCTGCACCATATTGAGCTTTAGTGCGTTAGTTTAGTTCGAAAAACCGACAGTTTCACCTTGCTCGCAAGCGCCAAACAAAGAAAGAAAGAATTGGTTGCCATGTTTGCCTCGTTTGTTTTTGTTTATTTCATACTGTATTCACTCTAACTAGTGTATCAGTGTAAACCATATCTGCCTAAATTCCAAGCGTGGCAAATGTGAATGATTCGCTGGAGCGATATCATGCACATACCCTGGTAGCTATGAACCGTATTTAGAAGGACGTGTCAAACTGTGTCACCAATACAACAATCCAATAAACCCGAATAGGGGGTGGTGTGCGCGGTTACTGGTACACAGCCACCACGATTAACAGCATGCAAGGTGTCCCTCGATCATCTTATAATCCTGCCTTTCTTTGCTTACTGCGCTCTTGCAATCGACCTTACCACCTACACGAAACAAACTGTCGCAACATGTCGCAACCCGCTACTAAACAAAACGACGACCTATATTCGCCACCTACAACGTCAGAGAAACGCCGAAGGACAGCGACAGTGGCTAAAGATCTACATCCGGAACCCGCAACATCAGCGAAACGACGAAAGACAGCAACCACTGCTAAAAAGCTACATTCGCAACCTACAACGTCAGTGAAACACCGAAGGACTGCAAGCACGGCTCTTTCGTCAGACCTTGCTCTAGCCTTCAGTACACGGTCCTTAACTAGCACACACGCGCCCCCGGGCAAGTCTGCTGATCGCACTTTGCGAATAAATTTGTTTTCTAATTCTGTCACTGAGACGCAACTGGTAGAATGGCTAGAAGGATTAGCGTGTGATGAACCTGACGGACATAGTTCGCCGAACGAGAGTAACATCCTAAAATTGACGTTGTACCCATACAGGACATGGCAAGTTGCGACAGTTACCTTCTGTTCTGTCCCGTTGAGGTTTGCACTCTGTGCACCGGGTCGAGGTCAGGAGGCTCGGGCCAAAATTGGAGAGACTGAGGCTATCGACATCAGCGTAGACTGCGACTTTTGGGGATTAACACCGCTGTACACTGCTCAAGTACCCTCTGTGGAGTATGCCATATTCCTACTCTTCCTTTAATTTCTGACTAAGAACTTACATTTCTGCGTTCACTAGCATTGTTGCGGTCCCAGGGCTGGGTGCACACGCATTTGGCACATGGAAGTCTTCTAACGGATATCGCATGTGGCTGAGAGATTTCCTTCCCTCAGATATCCAAGGGCTTAGGATCCTCCTCTACGGCTACGATTCAGCACTGCAAGGAAGCACAAACACAAGCTCGATTCAACAATATGGTAGACAGTTACTGGATGCCGTGAATAACTCTAGGGCAGAACAGGTTTACACGAGAATCCTTGATGAAATGGGATGACAGTGCTCACTATGTATCAGGAAAAGCATCGTCCACTCATTTTTATCGGCCATAGCCTCGGTGGTCTTGTTATTAAACAGGTAGGAATGCCATTTTGCCTGGCAGCGGAGTCACCATAAATCAAATGTTCCGTGTTTCTCATACCAGAACTAACGACCACAGGCATTAGCGGATGCTAAGCAGGGTTCAGAGTGTGATTGTGCCATCCTCAACTCATGCGCTGCTCTGTTCTTCTTTGGAGTTCCTAATAGAGGGCTCAACAACAACAATATGCGGTCTCTAGTAAAAGGGCAAAAAAACGAACATCTCGTCAATGACCTCAGAGAAGGATCTGCGCTCTTGGATCTCTCCTACCAGTCATTCTTGCAGAATGTTGGTCCAGGATATTGCCGAGTTGTTTCCTTTTATGAGACCAAAGATACTAGGGTAATACAGGTACAACGCTTGATATTTCCTTCCTGCCATTTTAGTACTGATAAGCTGCAATTCCAAGTTATCGACAGATGGAAGAATGGAAAAAACTGGTCCATATGTGCGCCTAGTAACGAAAGAATCAGCCACGTGGGCCACTCCTAATGAAGCCCTTTATGACCAAGTGCCAATTGATGCCGACCATTCTACAATGGTGAAATTCGCTAATAGAGCAGATGGGCATTATCTCAGTGCAATCGAAAGGCTGAGGGAATGTGTAAACACAGCCCCAAATATCATAAGGCAACGTTTGGAAAGTTTTTCTGGATGTATGTAGGATATATAATCTATTGATGTTTCTTCTGGGACTGATCTTTTACCCGTTCAAGCACACAGCAGGCCTGAGATACTTGAATGGATTTCTACAATTCCATACATAAGTCATCATAAGCGCTTTAGTGAGAGTCGTTTAGAAGGAACTGTTGAATGGCTTTTTGCCAGGCATGAGTACCGCGAGTGGCGTGCTTCCAGTATGTCAAAGCTTTTGTTACTCCGAGGTATCCGTAAGTTGGCACGTTCTAAAGAATTCTGGTTAATTGTCTTACAAGCCCGTTTCTCTTCAGCTGGAGCAGGAAAAACATATATAGCGTAAGTACTGCCCAACTCCAAGCTCTGGATGATCTCTTGACCATAGCTGGCACAGGTCAAAAGTCGTTGATGAATCACTCGAGAAACATAGCAAGTCCGAGAAGCTGGTATACTTTTATTGCAACCGGGCAGAAAAAAACCGCCGCGATCCGGAGAGCATTATCAATGCGTTAATTCAGCAACTTGCTCAGCATGACAACATAATTATGAAGCCTGTTGTTGACATCTATAATGATCGTGAACAAAAGGGGCAGAAGAATTCAAGGCTCACTCCACAAGAAAGCCAGGAGCTACTTCTCAAACTCACTAATATCTATCCTATGACAACAATTTGTCTTGATGCATTGGACGAAGTCAACAGTGAAAGCCGCACACGCCTACTGAAGGTGCTTAAGCTGGTGATTGACAAATCGAAGACTCTGGTCAAAATCTTTGCAACGTCTCGGAATGACCCGGATATACTCCAGCAGTTCAACGCATTTCCCAGGATAGATGTTCATCCCGACGACAACTTCGGCGACATCCAGGCGTTTATAAATATGGAGTTGGGCCATGCAATCTCAGATGGGCGGCTACTACTTGGTGATGTCAGCCCAAACATTGGGAATGAGATCTGCGATACTCTTTCCAAGAGGGCCAGGGGAATGTAAGCAAAAGATTCTCAGTCAAAGGCATAGCTAATCGATTGGTATCAGGTTCCAACTAGCTGTGCTTCAAATCACCTACCTTTGCCAAATGGACACCGAAAGAGATGTCAGAGATAATCTCAACGGCCTTCCTGATACTCTGACGAAAGCTTATGAGGGAATATACACGCGTTTTCTTTCTCAGAAAGGCAGCGCTCCCCATCTCGCTCTGAATACCTTCCGCTGGGTCAAGTTCTCCTATGAACCGCTAGTATCAAATACACTACTTGATGCAGTCAGGGCTCAAGTCAGCGACACGGGTGACTACTCCCACGATGGACCTATTACGACCAACACAATACTGAAAGTTTGCCAAAACCTGCTTATCTGGGACGAGACCTTGGACACTTTCCGGTTTGCACATCTCTCAGTAGAAGAATATTTGGAGACCAAGTTTACCGAAGCCGACTGCCAAGCCTATATTACGGTAACCTGTCTTTCGCTTTTGTGCTCTCCGAACAATTTCAACAAATACGACCAAACGATTAGGACTGGAGAAGGCGAATATAGAAACCGTCATATTCTGTTGTACTCAGCAGCTTTCTGGCCATGGCATTTCTTCCGTTATGAAGCGCTGCAGAGCATTGACTCCAGAACGTTGATGAGACATTGGGAGAGATTTATATTGCCGTCAAACTATCGGAGGTGGCTGGACTATCACCGCTCTGCAATCAAAACTAAAGGTTGGACCCCCGAGATGTTTTGGAGGAAAATCCACGCATTTGCAACAGAGCAAAAATTCGACAGCCCCTTATCCTTGACTTGCATCTTTGGGTTGAGTCGAAGGTTTAAAGCTTTATTTGAGTTACTGCCCGACATTGAGGATACATATACACAAACGCTGCTTTTCTACGCATGCCGATTTGCATCCCTGGTACTTGTGCAATACCTATTAGAAAACGGAGCCGACGTATTGGCTACCTGCAAGAATGGGTCGACGTCACTGCAGATTGCTTTGTGGAACACACACGAGGAGGTGGTACGGCTGCTCCTGGACCAGGGCGCCGATGTCGCCACTGCAGACAATGGATCCGTAATACTTGTGCAATACCTGTTAGAGAACGGAGCCAAGGTCTCCGCTGCCAGCAACTCCGGGATGACGCCCCTGCACGATGCTTCGTGTCGAGGACACGAGGCGGTGGCACGACTGCTCCTGGACAAGGGTGCCGACGTCTCCGCAGCCGAAGAGAACGGGTCCACGCCCCTGCACTGTGCTTTGAGCGAAAGAGACGAGGCAGTGGCATGGCTGCTCCTGGACAAGGGCGCCGATGTCTCCGCAGCCGAAGAGGACGGGGAAACGCCTCTGCATCATGCATCATTCGTGGGATACGATGCGGTGGCATGTCTGCTCCTGGAAAAGGGCGCCGACGTCTCCGCTGCCAACGAGGATGGGTGGACACCGCTGCACCGTGCTACACAGAGCGGACACGAGGCAGTGGCATGGCTGCTCCTGGACAAGGGCGCCGACGTCTCCGCTGCCAACGAGGATGGGTGGACACCGCTGCACCTTGCTACACAGAGCGGACACGAGGCGGTGGCAAGGCTGCTGCTGGACAAGGGCGCCGACATCGCCGCTACCGAGAAGGACGGGTGGACACCGCTGCACCTTGCTACACATTACGGACACGAGGTGGTGGCAAGGCTGCTGCTGGACATGGGCGCCGACATCTCCGCTAGCCAGAAGGACGGGTGGATACCGCTGCACCTTGCTACACAGAGCGGACACGAGGTGGTGGCAAGGCTGCTGCTGGACAAGGGCGCCGACATCTCCGCTAGCCAGAAGGACGGGTGGACACCGCTGCACCTTTCTACACAGAGCGGACACGAGGCGGTGGCAAGGCTTCTGCTGGACAAGGGCGCCGACATCTCCGCTACTAAGAAGGACGGGTGGACACCGCTGCACCTTGCTACACATTACGGACACGAGGCGGTGGCAAGGCTTCTGCTGGACAAGGGCGCCGACATCTCCGCTACCGACAAGGACGGGTGGACACCGCTGCACCTTGCTACACATTACGGACACGAAGTGGTGGCAAGGCTGCTGCTGGACAAGGGCGCCGACATCTCCGCTAGCCAGAAGGACGGGTGGACACCACTCCACCTTGCTTCACATTACGGAAACGAGGCGGTGGCACGACTGTTTCAGTAGATCTACCCCTTCCCACCTACCCTCGCTTCACACGATCCTTATATAGAGAGACCTGACTTCTCGAAGCTTCTCATTTTTCAGCACAGATTTTCTACAATTTGTATCGGCTGATATATAATAACAATTTTCATATATCTATTCCAATTGCTTCCTAAGAGTTCGATTTTTACAAATATCTGGACATCTTCTCTGAAGGCTGTGTGTTATGGTTGTTTTCGGAGGAATTGTCGAATGATTGGCGGCGTCTTAAATGGTTGGTTGCGTTGATTTGTGTTCGAACGTTCGGTGGTTGAACCAATCGGGTTTTGTTTTATGCTAATTTTGTCTAATGCACGGTTAATTGGTAAATAATATTATTTAATCTACCTTAAGTGCTGATGTTACGGCTGCATTGTATTTTCACACGTGCGCTTGTGAGGAAGCAACAAAGTGAGAAACCAACTCTGTCTGTTGAATCGATTGATTGTCTAAGTGATGACATACACGAATTTACATCCTAGCGATACTAATTAACCCAGGACCATATGATGACGTGCTCTACGAACCGTTCCAACACAGGATTCTGAATAGCCTATCCACCCGGAGCTGTGCGGTACATTGTAGTCCAGGGTGAGGCTGGTATATCTTCCTCTGTCCGTCTCGGGCCGATGATTCAAGACCTGCCGCGCAATATAGGGGTGGATGTTACCAGCGTATGGACGGGAAATGTGACTACCGCATGTAGATACTTTGAAATCGAGCGGGAAAATCCCAACTGCAATGAGTTAGTATGCACCCTCGGCGACATTTCTGGCATGAGAGTTATCGTGCCACACTTGGAGATATGAACATATTTCTAATATCCCATTGAAGTATCATTGTTAAACCATCTTTGCGAGTGTTGATTATTGGTGGGCAGAGTAGATGTGGGAGGCCAAGAATTGGCATACATAGATTTAGGGTTAGGGAGAGTGTGCCATCACGATGGAGGTAACATGTAGGGTGTACGCTGGGCACGTGTGTGGCTCAGGTCTGTGTATATATAGATCATGACACTTAGAGAATAGATTTTATCTTGATTCCTGTGATTTGCAGTGGCAATTCAGGCGGAATTGAGCTGATCAAGAGGACCTACAAGACAGAGATGACAAAGACTCATGCCCACATTCACCGACGCGTACACATCGACATGAAACACACATACACGACATTATGAGTAATACCACTGGCGAGATCACCGACCAAAGTGATTGCAGGGATCCAGAGAAACAGGGACTCTGAGAAAGAGAGACCACTGAGACACCGACACATCATTGCAACTCCAACACATCGCAACACTAGAATGAATTCGAACTATGGCATGCTCAGTCGCACTCCACAGGTGGGTGACACAGAGCATCGTTCGCTCACAGCTCGGGGGCGGCACGCAGCAGTGATGGTGACCCATAGTACAATGACACCAACTATACTGATGACACCTTGAACCTACAACGTGAGCCAATTGATAAGACACTACGTTCTGTTAAGGTTCGAGGTTCGGAGTACTAGGGGTTATAAGAAACACAAATGACAAAGTCATATCTTGATAACTAAGTGGTTCGAAAGGAGCCAGCGGCTCAAGGGTATAAAATAGGAACAAGAGACTCAGCAGGCATCACCGAGGTGAACAGAGGTTGGTGTTGAAGCTGTTGTATTGTTTTATAGACTAGAGAACGAGTGAAGAACAAACCAATCCTCTGCTAGACTCCACTGTTTATATACAATATTCCCAACCATCGTCACCAGTACTCACATGTTCGTATCTTGTAGCACCATGTTGCAATAATGAGGGGAGAACCGTGTGTGTAAATTAAGATACTAAGTGTAAAGAGAGAAAGAAGGAGAAAGACTCGAGATATATACAAGATAGTGGTGTGCCTTATGCCTTGCCATTAGCCGCCGCTTACAGTCAGCTCGTGTCAGGTCTATTTATGCAACACTTCCCCCTCTTGCTGCGCTCTATAAAGCCAAACCTAACGAAGTCAACAGCAGCAAGAACTTCAGAACTAAGAAAGCTAAACAACAATTCAGATAAGAAAACCAAATAAGAATGCCACGGACGATGGAACCATATGGCCGGCTGGTAAATGCCGTGATGCAGGAAACTCCCCAGAAACCTGAACCATCCCCGGAAACAAAGAAGTAGTAAAAAAATAAAAGAGGGCGGTGCCGAACAAAGATAAAACAGTGAGTAGTGGAATCTCCGGGTCATGTCTGTACAATAACAATTGGTAATACTTCCCCCGAACAAGGCAAAAGATATAAAGAGTGAATGCCCTGCAAATTTCAGTCAGGTTGGTGAGTGTAAGGCCCTGCGGATAGCAGTCAGGCAATGAAATATAAAGAGTGAATGGCCCTGCGAATCGCACTCAGGCTAATGTGTAGATAAAATGCCCTGCGAATCGCAGTCAGGTAAGCCCCGCGAATCACAGTCCGTGTTACACCTCGCAGGTAGTACACCACCAGGTACCCTCGAAGCGGGGTCACCGAGAATGAGCTTTCTGGGTGCAACACCCAATCGGCAGTCTTGGCAAAAACAGAAACGGCGAAATAAGAAAACAACCACGATAGTAATCGACAAACGGACACCAGCAATCGACTTTTAGCATCGAATTGTCCCTGGAGCGGCACTCCCAGCACCTCTGGACCGCCAGAGGAGGTTGGAAACTCACAGCAGCAGAGCACGCACGCGACGGAGGCGATGCGACGACCGAAGACCCAGTGACAATAGCGACCACTAGAGGAGAGAGCCCTACTGGAGGCACAATCGAGAAGCTAGCAAGTGTGGAAGTTAGGGATATGAAGATGGGAGAAGTAGGACTGACGAATGGCTCGGTGGGCGACGCGTCGGGAGAGGCACGTGTCATCACAGAAGGCATGACCCCGAACGAACCTCCGATGCGAAACGAGAACGGGAAACGGTTGAGAAGTGAGA
This sequence comes from Wilcoxina mikolae CBS 423.85, assembly GCA_014904905.1. NCBI lineage: Eukaryota > Fungi > Ascomycota > Pezizomycetes > Pezizales > Pyronemataceae > Wilcoxina > Wilcoxina mikolae. The sequence continues at coordinate 5,021 of MU122652.1, read as the reverse complement.
CTCCGGAGTCTCCGAGCACGCCGGGGGACTGGAGAAGCCGGATGGAGAGAACGATCAGCCAGCAGGCAAGTGAAGTAGTGCAGCTGCACCGAAATGTCGAGAATTTGGTAAAAGCACTGGAGGCACATGCAGCACGCGAGGAGGTGCAATGGATCGGCATGAAAGCGTGGTCAGAAGAGGGAAAGAGCAAGTGGGATGCCGGCCATGAGGACGACGTACTGTGGGGGACAGGCATCACAAACATGGTCACCAAGGTTCTGGCAGGAACGGCACCAGACCAGAAGAAACGGGAGGCCGACATCGGACTGGAGGCCTCGAAACACGCAGGTACACACATGATAGAGACGAAGCAGTGACAAGCTGAACTGCAACCGAAACCGCAGCAGCAGCCGACCACGCCGATCCCAACCTCGCCCTCGACCTCGACCCCAACTCCGACCCCAACCCCGGCGCCGGCACCACCAGCGAAGCCAACACCGACGAGACGGTGGGAGACAGTCCCACCGCGTAACGAGCGGAAAGCTGCAACTCCCAAGGCCGTCACGTCTGAGAGAGCGATCACGAGCAGGCCAGCCCCAGCCCCAGCCCCTACAAATGGTTCGAACATGGCAGACAGGCGCCTGATCCTAAGAAGAGACGAGAGCGTCCCCCTGCCCAACAAGATGGACAAAGAAGTCACATCCGCATTCAACAGGGCACTGTTCCGGCAGCAGGCCCCAGCCCACATCCGAATCATGAACGCACGGAGGAATGCCAAAGGTGCAATAACCGCGGTCATGCACCGGAACGCCACAGCGGAGATGGTACTTATGTACCGAGACGTCATTATCAACGCAGCAAGGTCGGTCGACAAAGGGATCATTGATATGGAGGGGAACGAATCGTGGGAGAGACTGAAGATCCACACTGTTCCACTGGTGAGGTACATGGGCAGAGGCACCGAAGGACTACAAAAGATGAGAGAAGAAATCCAGGTGGAGAATGAAGGAGTCACGGTCCCTGCACAAGTGAGATGGCTATCTAACCCTCGATCAATCAGGGAGAGACATCAAAATGGAGCGATAAAGGCATCATCGATGGTCTTTATTGTGAAGGGGATGAAAGTAGCCAAGAGACTAGTCGAGAAAGGGGTCATCTCTGCAGGAGTAAGATACAAGGTCGAACAGTACACGAGTACAGGCCCGGACAGTATGTGCGAGCTCTGCTGCGGATGAGGCCATATCGAGAGCAAATGGGGTGGCAGTCAACCTAGGTGTGGCTACTGCTCAGGGCCACACCGGACAAGCAAGCATCAGTGCAATGTTGTCGGATGCACGTCTGTAATGGCAGTGCCCGGTGCACTTGGGCTCCCAAGCGCACTTGGCTCCCTCAAGTACACTTGGCCCTCGCAAGTGCACTTGGCTGCCGAGGCCGGGTAAGCGCCCTTCATATATAATCACCTCGCGAAGTGCTTTTGGCACGCTAGCGATTATCTTACCTACACATCTCACAATTGATATATATTACTTATTCTCGTTTGCAACCGTATCTACACGTATTCACTCATACGAGGACGTACGTCCTTACAACGTTGCAGAAAGGCGCACTCTGCAGTCACACCCAAGAGAAATGCCTGAACTGCAAAGGGACCCATATCGCATTCAGTGGAAGGTGTGCAAAGAAGACCGAAGCTATCAAAGCGGCCCGAGACACTGGAAGAAGACAACCAGCCGAGTATCGAATGGGAGGAGCCACAGTGGCGAACACAGTGGCACTCGGCACCAGGCAGACAACGGATACCGGAGGCCAAGAAGGGGAGCCCCCGGTGGTGGAGGTTGAAAGACCCGGGGAGAAGGAGGGGATGGAGGAAGAGAGGAACGTGATCATGGCTGAGACCGCAGTAGAGGTCGAAATGGGAGCCGCAGCTTCCAATGATTAGAGCAATTCAGCACAACTGCGCCAGGTCTTATGTGTGGACCATGGCTGCGCTAGAGACGGGAGTCGAACGGAGAGCAGATGTGATATGTTTGCAAGAGCCGCCAGGCGAAAGAGGAGGAATTAGAATCAACCATCCAGGGTACGAAATTAGAAAACGAAAGAGAGTCTGAACGGCGGTGCACAAGGGGAGCGGCCTGGCAACCAACGAACGGACAGACTTGAGCAGGGGTGCAAACAACGATGTGATTGTGGTCGACATCAAAAGAAGAGGGGAGAAGATGATGAGGATCATCAATGTTTACGACCAGACAGACGTGCAGACAGGGGAGAGATCAGCGAGGTAGTTAAACTGGCAGAGTATTATTCGGCAGGGAGGCAGCACGGTGCTTGCAGGCGACTTTAATGCCCACAGTCAGTGCTCGGACCCAAGATGCACAGATCGGAGAGACGCCACGTATTGGGAGGAAATCATAGACGCACATGAGTTGGAGATCGGGAATGACAGCCGGCCAACTCACTACTGGGTGAGGAATGGCAGCGAGGGTGCGTCTGTCATAGACCTAACCCTGGCCAATCGACCAATTGCGAAATGGTCAATTTTGGAGGAGGAGATCCATGCCACAGGTTCCGACCACAAGGTGATAGAATCGGAGGTAGACGTGGTGAAGCAGGAAGAAGCGGGTGGAACACAAGTTATAGGGTGGAATCTCACTGCTATGTCGGAGGAGGATGAGAAGGCGGCGGAGAAAGTGTGGATAGAACTCGAGAAGGAGAGAGCCCCCCAAGATGAGGGCTGCACTGGGGATGAGGTCGAGTGGGAGGTGGAATGGTGCCAGGATGCACTGAGCAAAGTGCCGGACGCCACGGCGAGGAAAATAAGGATTTGTGCTCAATCTAAGAGGTGGTGGAACAGTGAGATTAAGGAGAAGAGAAGCGTACTTGGGAGAGAAAAGAGAAGGGGATGAAGGTCAAAAGCAGTGGCCCAGGCGAAGGCAGACCTGCAAAGGTCGATCCGGCAGTCTAAGAACCAGATGTGGAACGACTATTTACAGAATCTCAGAGGCGGTGAGGTTTGGAGGGCTGCAAAGTTCGTCAACCCTCGAGCGGCGGCGACCGTGGAAGCCCTGACTGATAGAGAGGGGAAGCAAGCAAGCTCTATCACCGAAAAGGAGTAGATGCTCAGACGGGAGTCCTTTCCCCCAAATGACGACGATCAGTACTTCGAACTACCCCCTGCAGGACGAGCATACGAACGGGTTACTGAAGAAGCAGTCGAAAGAGCCATGTTGTCGCAGTCGGTCAAGAAGGCCCCAGGCCCAGACAAGTTGTCGTTCAGGGCCATCCGCCTCCTCTGGAAGTGGAACAGAGCGCCAATAGTGGGATGAACCAGGGCGGCCCTCCGGACGGGTCGGCACCCAGCTGTGTGGAAGCGTGCGAGCGGGGTCGTGATTCGAAAGCCAGGAAAAGACGATTACACAAAGCTCAAGTCCTACCGCACGATCTCCCTGCTCAGCTGCATGGGAAAAGTAGTTGAGAAAGTAGTTGCCGAACTGTTATCCGAGGAGGCAGAAAGAAGAGAACTACTAAGCGAGGGCCAGTTCGGCAGTAGAAAAGGACGGTCAGCCATCGACACTGCAGTCATCATGGTCGACAGGGTGTACACGGCATGGAAAGAAGGCAACATCGCGGGCATCCTCCTAATGGACATAAAGGCAGCATTCCCAAGCGTGGCAAGAGGGAGGCTGGTTCATGCGATGAAGTCCAAGCAGATAGATGGAGACCTCATACGATGGACTGAAAGTTTTCTCTCTGAAAGAACGGTGCAAATGGTGATCGAGGGGAATGTAATGCAGAGCCATCCGGTGGAAGCAGGTGTCCCGCAGAGCTCTCCTGTGTCACCAATTCTCTTCGCAATATATACCGATGGGATGATAGAGTGGGTGGAAGAGAGAGTCCAAGGAGTCGAAGGCCTCTCTTTCGAGAATGACCTTGGGTGGGTGGTGACCGGGAAGGACGTGAACCAGGTTGTTAGGAAGCTTGAAGCCTGTGCGGCGGAGAGCATCGAATGGGCCAGCAGACGGGATCTCCTGTTCGACACCGCTAAAATGGAAGCCGTGCTCTTCACACGCAGGCGGGGACCCAAGAATCACCTTCGGCTGAAACACACAGCCAGAATCAAGGTAGGAAACGGTGTCATTCGGTTTAACAAAGAAGCGACAAGGTAGCTCGGAGTCTGGATGGATGTGTACCTGATGTTCAGAGAGCACCACAACCGATGCCTAAAGAAGGCCAGAGCTGCAGAAGCGATACTCCGCACGCTCACGAGAGTGCACGGAATTGTTCCAGAGCGGGTTAGAGCCGTCCAAATAGCTTGCGTCCAAGCTGTCGCACTATACGGGAGCGAGCTCTGGTGGGACCCAAAAGAAACGGGCAGACGAGAGGACCTCCAACTTCTTTTCAATCGACAAGCCAGATCAACCCTAGAAGCCCTGCCCACAACCCCAGTTGGTGCGCTTATGAGAGACTCAGGGCTAACACCCGCGTCCGTGGCCCTGGAGTCCAGGCAACAACGATTCTTATCCAGGCTGGCGAATGTGTGCCAAGGATCCAAGCTGAAAGAGATGCACAACTACCCTGTATCGGATGCACCAATATGCAGGGTGGTCAAGACAGAGCACGAACACAGTTGGGAAGCAAAGACCATGCGCAGGCCCAACCCTGACGAAGTACCGGCGGTCAGGACGGTCGTACTGAGTGTTGCCGCGGCTAAGAAAGATGCGACACGCTGGGTGAGAGAGAAAGAGGCCAAAGTAGGTGCAGGGGTCTGGATGTGGTGGACGGACAGATCGCGAACCGACGAGGGGAGAGTGGGAGCTGCCGCAGTATTCAAGCACAGAGACGGCTGGAAGTCCTTCCGCAACCACCTCAGTACCGGGCGAATGGAGGTCTATGATGCTGTAACACCGGGAGCGTCACTCCAGGTTTACCAGTACAAGTAGTATCCTTACTGCTTTCAGGACTTACTTGCGATGGAAGTTATGAAGATTTGCTCAGGATGTGAAAGTCACTAAAGATAAAGATTCAAGACAAAGATGTTTGGCTTT
>MU122651.1:0-18463 GCA_014904905.1 Wilcoxina mikolae CBS 423.85 | reverse complement strand
GTATAATCATTCTCCGTAGGTGCACTTCCGTGCAATGCTGACGCTCCGTAAGTGAGTTTGCAGCTTCGTTCGTGGATGCTAACGCGTCGTAGGTGCGCTTCGGAGCTTCCGCTCAGATCGTAGGAAGGTAATCGTCTAGTGCGCTTCAGGGCTTCCACTCAGCTCGTAGGAAGGTAAGCGTCAAGTGCGCTTCAGAGCTTCCGCTCAGCTCGTAGGAAGGTAATCGTCAAGTGCACTTGATCGAACGCATTTATCGTCGGTGACTTCTCGCCAGGCTCGATCGTCCATGCACCGACGCGTTCAGGGGTAACTATCGTAGAAACGATGAATCGATGCGATAAGGGACGCCAATGAAGGCTTCGCTAGAACTTCATGCTGCTCAATAGGTTGCCATCGATCGTTCGTACGTATGCGATTGATCTCGTCGAACGTGTTTCGAGGTCTTCTCAGCAGTGGCCATATGGGCCGGTGACGCGTTTCTCGGGATCGAATGACCCACGATTGTCTCCATATCATCTCTACTACCGTCAGTCAACTCAATAGAATGATTACTTATCTTGTGTCGACAATCTAGCCATAGTTCTCGGTGTAGGTCTGACGCGTCGAAAAGTGAGGTTTCGCATGCCTCATAGCTTCGCGTTCGGCGTGCTCGACGGCCCATTTTTCTCGTTCGAAGGCCAATCGTTCTCGCTCGGCCTTTGACCACCCGGACTGCTGGTCGAACATCGTCTTGAGCATCTTGTTCTGGGCCGACATTTCCCAAAGATCCTCATCGGTGATAATAGATCTGAAGCCGTCGTCGTCGCTATCATCGCCGTGATCTTCGTCTCCGTCGTCGACTTCGTCTTCATCTTCCACGTCGTCGTCGATCTCGGCCTCTGGTAAAACCGTTGGAGTGAAACTGGACCTGGTGGTTCGACGTCTTTGGTTCTCGGACGCGGAGGTTACGGCCTGTAGAGTTTCCTCGCTCCCGCGATTGTCAGTGACGTGCAATTGAGTTCTAGCTGACTTCTTTGGGGGCATTGGGGCTGCAATTGTATGAAATTGACAAATCGTTTGTTTTTGTGTACGTGTCGCGACGCGTCGAAAAAGTAAAGAAATCACGAAACCCCGTGAGCGAAACGTATCTGGTGACTGAAAACCGATTATAGTGTAAGGGCGTATGTCCTCGTTCTCAAGCGTATGTATAGATACGGTTGCAAACGGGAATAAGTGATTCTCTGGAATCGAATTAAAACCTCCAACAGAAAATCAATGCGATGGTGGATGGGCAAGGCCATGACCCCTGGAAGAAACCAACATTCCAGATGGCATGGAATGTCCAGCATCCGGAGCCAATTGAGTATTAGCTCGATCATGTTATAGAGTTTACAAAATGGCTACTCCGGCAGTCGGCATATGAGGAACATCTTATGTACAGTCCAAAATGTGGCTTCAATTGTGCTGGACACCGTGTTTACAATGAGATGCATAGTGGCGATTGGTGGTGGGATAAACAGGTAAGCTTTCTTCTTATACACTTTACAATGCTCACAATTGTATAGACAATAATACCCTTCAGTGACATACTGGTGCCAATGATATTCATGTCTGATGCAACCTTCATTTCCTTCTTCAGGTTGATGTTACTCATGTTCTTGCTCTCGATTTGACAAACGATGTTGGAATTAATAAGTTGTAGATGTTTCTGTTTGATTGAAAGGATGGTCATGTGGTATTAAGGTATATATAGATTATTGGTCTTACTTTAGTTTGTAAGTCCAGTCGCCGAGTCCAAGAAATCCTGATCATTTTTCTTTGTCGTATTGTAAAACAATGGATCTCCTTATATCTATATTTTATTTATCCAGCAGTCCATCAAAATTGGAAATATTGCTAAGCATGCAAGCAAGCAATATGTCTTCAGAACAGAATGTTTCATTATCTGTTTGGTATTTGATTGAGGTTCTCGGAAGTTGTTTTAGTGTGTTGTACATAGAGGAATTGTTTTGTCTCAGGTCCTCTTCTATGTTCAAACGAGAGAAGAAAATGTTGTTTGTAACACATGTTCCATGTTATTCAGGGAGGTAGACTATTTAGTGGTGGCCATGATTGGCCACTCTGATGAGGAATGTCCTTTGTGCCCTTGGTTGAAGTTTTATTCCAGAAAGTCATTGCAGTTCAAGGATATTTCCATGGTGTTGACATCCAAATGGCTGAAGATACGAGATCAACGATCTAATACCATGAAATAATTGGTTCAGAGTTCAATCCATAACTGCCATATAAGGTTGTTGGTTCTTGAGGTTTACAGAAGTTGCAACGGCTTCTGACCATAGTTTCTTGTTGTATACTGGAGGACTGTCAAGCATTTCTGAAGAATTATTTACTATTGGGTTGTTAAGGATTTGATCAATGAGGTTTGATTCAGGAGACTACGCGGGTCTGTATTGACGAACAATCGCTTTTATCTTAGGTACCCCTATTGTTCAATTTATATGTATTCACTTCTATTGTCAGTGCGAACATGTTTGGGTATGGAATTTCACTGTAACTCCATTTTGGTAATAAAGTGATTGCGAATATGTATAGTTGCAAGTTAGGTTGTCATGAATTTAACCAAAATATAAAATATCACATCGTTAATTAGTGTGCTGTAGTTGACCATGCCTCCATAACATGGAACTGGAAGGTGCCTGACAGATCTGAATAAATAGGATGGAATGCATTTTGATCTTTTGGTCTTGTTCTAGGGGTTGGTGAGCAGGTGAGCTTTGACTTCGTTCAGGAGTCTCAGTGGAAATTGTTCAGTTCAGCTGGTATATCTGTGTTATAATCCTTTGGATCAAGATTGACATGTTCTAGGACTTCGTACTATAATTCATTTAGTTGCATTTGCTAGGTGTCTTACTTAATGTATAATGAAAAATTGTATGCCAAACTAGGCTTGAAACATCATTTTATCTTCTTTCATGATCGCAATTGAAACCCCTTCTCTTATTTTCTTTTACTGATTTCATTTTATCCTCCAAAAAATTAGTGCTTTCCTCAACTAGAAAACATGTAAAATTTCTCAATCCCACAAAGTAGACACCGATCTATCCTTCAGAACACAGGCCAATTTCACTTCCCAGTTCCCCTTGAAATTCATTTTTTGTTTCGAACTTTCACTTAGAAGTTTGAAACATGTTCTGAAATTCTGGACAGTCTATGGGCATGTGATCATTTACGAGATACTGGCTTTGTCGAAATAAATGGATTTGATTCTTACTTGTTGGGAATTGGTAGCGACATTCACTTCTTTTTTCTTGTTGTCGTTTTTCTTTTCCTTTTTCCCGTACTCATGGTGTTTCTTAAGGTGGTAACAATAGTTGCAAGTGTAACCACTCGATATATCAGGATGGTGTTCGGGGCACCTGATATAGTGTTTTATTTTGTTTTCTTCCCTCTTGTATTTCTTAAGTGCCTTGTTACTCTTTTTAATCTTTGATGTGTAGGTCATGAGTACCTGTTCAGAGGATCCAGAGAATGACATGGTATTATCCATTAAGCTTGGTTTTATTTCAGCATGAAATTTTTCTTATGTTTTGATTGGTTGTCAGAAATATTCTCATGGTGTTGTATGAGTAAACCAAGGTGGAAGTCGTACTTTGCATTGTTTTCATCCAGGAACGCAGTGCAGCTTTTGCAATAACACTCTTTCAAAGCTTTTCCAAGTTCATGTAGCTTGAGCCACTGTATTTCAAATGTAGATATTACTGTGGCATCAGAATTAGTATTTGGATATTTATTGAAGAGGGAGTTGTGGGTCGTGATTTGGCAAACGAATGCATAAGCAGTGTCTTGGTAATATGTTGTATATTGTCCGGTTCACATTGTATGTGGCAATCCAAAGTTCACAATCTTTTCAAGAATATTGCTCGAGTTAAACCTAATGTGTATGGTCTACACTTGATTACATACGTATTCATGGGCTTCTATTTCAGCCTTCCCTATGTCTTTTGCCCATTCTATCCCTTCAACCTCATTTTTGTAGCACTTCATTCCTCTAAAACTGATGGTCATTGGTATGTCCATATTTGGTAGTTGGATTGTCGTTCGAGTTTTTTGATATTGTCTAGTTTTATCATAACTAATTGATTGACATGGTCTGTTTTGACTTGGGACGTGAACGTAAATTCAGACTTTTTTCCAGATTGAACTGTCTGTAGTATAAGATATTGGTTCAAGTGTAAGGTGTGATGTTTCGTGGAGAACTGGATAGTGAACTGCAACATCGTTTATTGACCCATTTTACCAACAGTTTCTTGCTTAGAATTCAGCTTTGGTCATGGTGAAGGGATGTCTTCTTGATCTTTGGGCAACAACAGGTATTGGTGTCCTTTTGAAAGATTCAAATACATCGAAAATGAGTTGCAATTACCAATAAAATCTTTGTTGGTTTCAGTCATTCTATTATTCCGGTAGAGGTCTTGACAATTGATTGCGTGATGCAGAGGTTCGAATTCCCTAACTTTATTGGTTACGAGATCTGAGTAGCAATAATTACAGTAATTCGGTATTGCACTTGCTTCAGATAATATAGCAAATTGACATTTAGGTATAACAGCTCATAACCTGTTCATTTGAATAAGAGAAGTGGTAGGCTATCGTTTTATTTATTTATTTATTTTTTCATTATCCGGCATGCAGCCCCCAGGGTATGGCTGGTGAAGTACTAACAAATAACTGTGAACAAGTGTAACAAATGAAACAGAACAAATGAAAAAAACGAAAAACCCCTGGCTAGGTAGCTCTGCTCCACAGCCTCCTGTTACCCCTGCTATAGTTACAAAGAAATATTTAAGAAATCATAGTGGTCTGTAACACATTTCATACAATAGTGAAAAATTTGTCAGTTTTGTTCTACCTGGTCCTGAATATCATGCAGGTTCTCACCCTGGAGTTTATGCTCCTGCACCCTTCCCTGTATTGTGTGAATCTGCTCTGTTATAAGATCGCATCTGTGGGGCAATACACAGTAATGTGTCAGTCGTTTTCAACACTGTATTAATCTTGATCAGTACTGTACTTGTGAGATATCAGCTGTATCCGCTCATACTGCACTCGTTTTCTTCATTTTCTTTCATCCATTTCTGAATTCTGGAAGTAATCCAAACAACAACGTAAATGAACAAAGTTGCATCCTCAATTTCAAATGCATCATCTGCCACTGCTGGAGATGTCCTCTCCAATGCCACATACTGTAGACAGTAAAAAGACGACACTGACATTGCAGCCTAACAAGGACATACAACAGCAGATATAGGGTTCAACTTCACATATCAAAGCTTTGACTACTCAGGTGGTATCAGTATTTACCTTCAATATATTGGTATCAGATCCAGCCCAATGGCCATCACAGCCCCCACTTAATCAAGCTTCAAATTGGATGTCACCAGTATTCAGTGCAATTTCCATCAGTATTCATTCAGTAATGAAGTATAGTCATCTGCGTAGTCTACACCTATAATGAACATCTTCGAATTTAATTCCATTGTCTACACTGAATACAGTGTTAACTCTGTCAGTCAGCAGCAAACACTATGAAAGCTGAAGTGTCCTTCAACCAAGTAACATTTGAGGTCCTGATGCACTGAAAACAATGTGTCGCATGATGGAGAAGCAACTGCTGAACAAGAGTCCATTTCCAACTTAAGCTATGATTGTTGTGGTAACTTGTATGATTCTGTATATGATAGACACTGAATAACATATTGTGGCCCCATGAAGTCAGTTGAACGTTCCAGGCCTAACGAATACAGGTAGGAAGGAGTCATGATATGCTTTATGGAACGTCAAAAGTAGTGGCTCAACATAGTTCAATATTACCCAAAACATCATTCGTATTGACTAACCGGCCATATGTCAGATCAAAAACAACTCCCATCCAATCTGATTGCACATGATGAAGAGGGTCTGTAATTGTACTGGGAGTCTATACAACTTCCATCATTTCGAAGATTATGATTAGTACCACAAACACATTGACTAAATTCTTTAAGATTTTATTTTTACTGGGCCCCAATGAAATCGTACGAACTAGCCTGAGGAGATAAATATATGTTACTATGACAATTACTAACGCTACCAGCAATTAGTTAGCTACTGTTTTGCCAAAAATATTGCTTCATCTTTATATCTACATTTCTTCCAACAAATGCACAAAGGCAGTAGACATTCAGAGTGCATTGATGACATGTGTCAAGAGCAAATACTTCATACACAGATTGTATTAACATGTACGGAATTGCATGTTGCACCCGTGAAGAAATAGGAGTTTTAGTTCCATCAAAGTTGGCAGATAAAGACTTGAAAAACCATCAGAAAAGGTGCGAGTGGGAGTAGTACTTCAATGAAGCTAATTACAGCGGTAAGGATATCCCATACCAGACATGCAATCGATCTTACATGTTGCAAAGACTAAAACTCATCTGAAAATTATACAGGACCATTTCCCATTTCAATTGAGACAGCAAGTACTCAAGTCGATGCAGGCAGCTCTCAATGACCTTATATTTATTTATTTAATTAATTATCTCACAGCATGCAGCCCACAGGCTATGGCTGGTGAAGTACAAACAAATTACCATAAACCAGAAAAACAAATGAAACCGAACAAAGAAAAAACCAAAAACCTCTGACTATGTTGCACCGCTCCGCAGCGTCCTGCCACCCCTGCTGTAGTTACAAAGAAATATGTAAGAAATCAAAGTGGTCTGTAACACATTTCGTACATTAGTAAAACATTTATAGGTTTCGTTTTGCCTGGTCCTGCATATTATCTGGGTTCTCCCCCTCCAGTTTACCCTCCTCCACCCTTCCCCTTTCACCCGGGCTCATTATATCCAACCACACCTCCCCCTTCCCATTCTTCACCATGACCATCATTATCCTCTGCACTCTTGCTCTGATATTCCTCCACCTCATTGTTGACAGTTCCCTGACCTACAATCTGATTGTCACCCTGCCAAAGGTGTTCATCATCACGGAATTGGCCCAGGTACCGCCATTGCATTGCTATCTGTCTGTCGTACAGAAGATGTTTCAAAGGTTGCCTTGCTTTGTCGGTATATAGAAGATACTTCCAGAGATATCAACGGTGAACCACTGCAATATCCTTCCGCATTCTTGGTCTTTTGCGTTGATATATGTGACATCTCAAAAGAAGATGTTTTGCTGACTGGGAACCTCCATAGCAACATGGACAGTGGGGGGAGTCAACCAGATTCTTTGGTGTTTTGTATAGGTATCTGTGGAAGTAACCATGGCCTGATCTTATTTGGGTTACAGTTGAGGTAAACTGGCGGTTACCAATGGTGAAGATGTGGTCTAGTTCGGTACGGAAAGTTACAACATAGTTCCTTTCCTTTGCTGTGTATTGCATCCACCACTCTCTCCATTTCTGCATTTTAGCTGCTCGGAAAACCCTCTTAAGGTAGGATAAGGAGTTGTTATACTTGGTAGGTGGTTTTTAGTGAGTGGCATTTTTTGCCAACTTGTCGGCAAGTACGTTTCCAGGTATATCTGTGTGGCCAGGAACCCATTGAACTGTGATCATAGTCTTGAGTGCATAGAGATTTTTGGAGATATTGGAGAGTGCCCTGGAAGTGGACTGTCCAGGACCTGGTTTGACAGTATTGAAACGTTGTATGTCATCTTGATTGTCTGTGAAGTTCCATAGGTGTCTTTTGGTGATGATATAACGTTGACATATCTGAAAGCATTGCTGATGGGCGCTAAAAATTCCACGTAATTCGCCATCATCAACCTCTTGTTGATGGCCTGTTGGGTAGGTCGCTTCCATGACTGCTTCTGCTTTCATTTCCTCAACAATTCCTGTCCCTATGTTTTCCTTCAACATTGATCCATCTGTATAATAAACAATATTGCAGTTATGTTTTTCCAATATTGCATACTGTGCTTTATGGGCTTTGACTTCCTCTTCATTTGAGCGGGAACTAATATATGTTTTGATTCTGCTTTGCATCCATGGTGGACAGACAGTGGTAGAGTAGATTTTGGTCTCCGAGATGTTTGGAATGCATGGACGGAGAGTAGATAACGTTTGGATGGGACGTGTTTTAAATTTGGCGTTATTTTGTTGCATGCTGACCAAGTAATCCAGCATCCATTTATGTTTCTAGACTTGGGAGACTCATAGACTGGACAGATCATCAATGGACAAGGTTGTCCGATTGGGCCTATTCTAGGAAATGTAAGTTTTCAAATTGCATATTTCGTTCGTATGTGATTAAGTCGTACTGCTATCTGATGAAGGGCGGATTCACTGTTTAGGGCTTTTCTTGGTGATGTACGGAAGGCTCCATATATACAACGAACAGCTGTATTCTGAACTGTCTCAAACTTCTCTTGATACATTGCTTACCCCTTCAACCACACTTGGGCACCAAAATGGCAAACAGGTGTAACACATGCATGGTATAGTTGGCGGACTTCACTAGCGGTTAATCCTGATTCTGTAATGGCTAGTGATTTGAGGGCTCCAAGGGCTCTTTTGCCACTTGTGGCCTTCAGCATATCATGGTGTTTGAAGTTGATTTTCCTGTCAAACCAAATACCAATCCACCTTACTAGGTCAGGGCTGATGCCCTTGGTGCCATGGGAAATGGTTATTCCATTCGGTAGGGTAATCTTTTCAGCATCTGTGGTATAGCCATTTCGTTTATTGTGGAAATGCATCATCTGTGACTTTGAGTCGTCAAATAGTACAGCTTTGTGTTCTCCACATTTGAAAGCTGTTTGTGCAGCCGCATCCAGGCAATGTGCATTTTAGGCATTTGATTTACTTCCAACCATAATCGTAACATAGTCAATGTAGCTTGGGGTGCAGGAGCTGGAGTAGTGGGTTGTGAGATCGTAGAAGAGTGGACTGAGATACAGGATGAAAAGAATTGGGCATGCCGGTGATCCTTGGGAAATTGCTGTTTGGACAGAACCCAGGTCTTCCTTACTTCCATCAAAGGCTAGTGCTGTTGTGCAGCTGTATAAGAAGTGTTTCACCCACAATAGAATTGGTATTGGGTAGCCCAGTTGTCATAGGGCTTGAAGTAGGTGGTCTTTGAATACATTGTCAAATGCACCACCTACATCCATAAAGCAAGCTGTAGTAATTACTTTTGCTTGCTTTCCTTGTTCAATTTCATGTATAAGTGCTATAGCGGAATGAATATCAGAATGTTGTCTTCATCTCCCTATTTGATCTTTGTGTAGTAGGTTGTTTATTTCAGCCATATATGCAAGTCGGTTTGCCATCAGCTTTGAAAGGGTATTCCCATGGCAGTTGTCAAGGGCAACAGGTCGATAGGCCTTAGGTATTGAATAATCGGGTCTTCCAGGTTTGGGAATAATCACAGTCGGTGCTTGTCACCAGCAGGTGGGGTGGTATACTGTGGTTTCGAGTAATGCAAACAGACTGTTGAAAGGTTAAGTGGCCGCTAAGTAGGAATCTCGGAGACAGTGAAAGGACAGTCCATCAGGTCTTGGTGCTTTGCGTAGTACAGAGGTAAAGATTGCTTGTTTGTTTTTGGTAGGGGTATATGTGACCCATGGCAAAGTTTGGCGATTGCTAACATCAGTTGAGGGAGGTGCTACTGGTGTTGGGGGGAAGATTGTAGATCTGAAAAGGTCAGCCTTTTCTTCAAAAGTAATAGCTGTTATGATGGAGAATGACAGGGGTGGTGTTCTCTGGATTTTCCTTGGTTTGGTGTAACGGAGGGCAGTAAATATTTCAGTGCCTTGTGTATTTGCTAAACATTCAATCCACATTAAGGTTTTGGTGGTGTGGATATCCCAGATGTATTGGTTCTGAACAGCTTTGAACTTTATATGATCACTGTGAAGGTGAGTTTTCTTCCACTGCTTCTGGACTCGGTTGATATTTATTCAGGAGATTTTGAGTTTGGGTGTCCACCAGCATTTCGAATTTGTTGTAACTTGGAGGACAGGGGTACATTGCTTTACTACATCAAGAATCATGTCTCATAGCAGTTTGGCAGATATATCGAGGTTTGAATCAGTTGGCTGTTCGTGTAGGTATTGCCAGACCATTTGTAAGGCATGGGAAAGTGTATTGAGAATTCTGGAGAATATGTCTCAATCTGTTTTATTCTAGTTGAATCTTATCATGTTAGAATAGGTGGTAACTAGTTCAGATTCGGCCACAATATCGAATCGAATTGTTGCGTGGTCAGAGCCAGTTGAAGCATTGTCATCCACTGCCCAATTTATAACTGAGTCATGGAAAGCTTGTGATGTAAAGGTAAGGTCAATAATAGAGGTTCCCTTGCCAGATCGATAATAGTATGTTGGGGTGTCCGGTTCATTCAGAAGGGAAAAGTGGTTAGTTTCCATAATCTGAACAATTTCATCTGCGCGTTTGGGTGTTTTTATTTGTTAATTCCACCATGTATGATGGGCATTGATATCGCAATCAATAATGCACCGTTAAGGCAATGTAATTTTGGTGAAGCTTCTTGGGATGGTGTGGAGGTTAAAGGATTCTCCATGTTCATTATAAATACTGAAGACTGTGATCGGAGAATGTGAGGGAGTTGATATTTCAAGGGCTTGAATATCTGGATCCTGACTAATGTTGGTAGGTGGAGAGCATTTGATATAGGTGTTGTTTTTGGCTACATAGGTAATTGTCCTATTGTGTTTTCTTAAGTTTTTAGGTGGTATCAGAAGCTCAAATCCTGGGTGTGTTTTAATGAATGTATTGTCTAGGTTGAATCAAGGTTCTTGGAGTAAAAGAACGTTGGCCATTCCAACTGCATAGTCAAGAAGTGTATTGATAACTAAGAAGGAACGGTTGCAATTTTGTTATATTATTCGAATTTTGTGTGATGAATAAGAAGGTTGTTTAGGCATAGATGGTGGGTGCATGCTCTTTCATAAACCTGGCTCATACTTCGGCACAGAGGGTAGTGATTGTTGAGTATTTGGAATAATTGGTCCGGTGATTTGCCATGCGGTTGACACATTTGACAATATCATGGTCGTACTGTTTGCCTTTACTGTGGCATGATCCACTTGAGTGGGAAGTATTAGTAAGAGTTTCGGCACATATATTATATACGGCAGTCTGTTTGCAGCGTAGGTAGAAATGGCCAAATTGTTGACAATTAGTACATTGATCGGTTGGTTGGAAAACTCATATATGGTTGAGCCTTGCATGTTTTTCCGTCTACTTGAACTCCCTAATGATGTATAAGCTTTGCTTCATTTTCAGTACAGACTGGAATGACCGTTGTGGTTACTTTTTTATGTGGTCGGGTGTCTGACTTTATCAGGGATCTTTGTAGGGTTTTAAGCTTGATATGGTTGTTGTTGATCTTAATATCTTCTTTCAACAATTGCATTCCCATTTCACACTCGGGAAACATTTTAATGTCGATGGTATGAACCATCATTTGTGTCCAGGTTTCTCGTCTTACTAGACTCTTTGCGTTTGTATCAACTGAATGAACTGTTTCCTCAATAGCAGCTTTGTGAGCTAGTACCAATTCAACAGGGCACATATAAGCAGTAAGGAGGACAAGGTGGTGTTTGTAGTTAGAAGAAACATGGTCATTGTTAGCGAAGGGGTCAGCCTGGCATCTGTGGAGGATTGCGTTGATTGCCAGTTTCAGTTGGGTATGGTCGGCAGTGACCGGTTGATCACACTGTCTGGCAATTACCAGTGCGTGTTATTTGTTGGTAATGTGACGGGGATCCAGGGTACATTGATTGTTGTCATTTGGGGTCTTTGTTTGCACATGCTGATGCCATTGCTGACCGTAATGTGCGCTTTGGGAAAGTCCCTTCTAGGACTGCTGGTATTGGTAGGTGTGGGAGTGCTGGCAGTGCATCTTTCAGTGAGGCTTGAATTTGTACAAGATATTCGACACGTTGCCCAAGGGTGGCGATAGTGTTGAGGGCGATTGAATGATTGGTTTCAATTGAGGCCAAGTGAGTTGCCAATTTTCGGTTTTGGGTGGTAAGAGGTTTGTTTAGTTTCAGAATATCATTGTGAAGTGGTTCAAGGATGGCATTGAATACCTGATGAATTCTATCTTTGTGGTCATCGTTTGGATCCAATAGGCTGGTTAAGGTGTTTTGATAATCTTCATCTTCAGAATCATCATCATCTTCAGAGCATTGGTCTTCAATCTCATCATTTTCTTGGGCATCTCCATGATCCAGGTCTGCACCTCCAGAGTATCCAATATTGTCATGGTTGATTGGTTGTTGATGTGGGGATAATGGTTGGAGTGGGCCAGAGGGTGCTCTGTGATAAGCTGTACCTATGGGTATACGGGTGCTCGAACATGTACGAGTAATATTGAGCTGTGGGTATGGTGATCTCGACTGTAGTCGGCATAAGCTATCAAGTTTGCCCTTCCTTCCTCATTTAGATATGTAGCATGTATGGACTGTACTTGATACAGCTGCAGCATCCATTGCAGAGAGTGGGTCTGAACTTGGGTTTTGGTAAAGATGCATTCCGTATGTACTGAAAGAACCAGGTTGGGGTGGGGGTGGCATAGGGTACGACATGATTGCCTTGCCAGGGTTCACTGTATTTTAATATGTTACAGGTATTGAAATTAGTTATGTATTTTGAAATTGGTAAATATCCGATGTGTAAATGTTGTTGTATATGGCCTTTGTACCACCTATACTTTCAGGGGGTCAGAGCTTCACCTCTTTTGTCCTAGCAAGGTGTTGAAGCCTTGTACTAGAGCCTTTGCCTCCTCACAGCAGATACAGAGACACACATGGGGCTGTAAAACCACTGCAAGAAAGGAAGTGCAACTTGACTCTGGAGGATCCACCAAAAGACTCTGGGGGTTAATGCTGGCAAAGTAGCTGGACATTGTTGCCTATACCCTGGTATGTCTGCTGGGCCCCTGTGGCCAATAGGTTCCAAAAGAGGGTAGGTAAGTAAATAGTGCGAAAATTCGAACTTCGGTCATTGCCAACTCAAATCCTGTTTGATTATACTGACACTTCGGGAGAGTAGACCTGGAGTTGAATCGAAACTGCGTTTCCAAGGGCGTTTGGAACGACTGAAAACTCGCAGAGAAATGATGAGATTCGAAATAGTCTTTTTGGCTTCGGGATATTTTGGCTCATACAGTCTGTGGTTTGTAGGTAGGTGTAAATGGTTCGTTCTAAGGGCTCCAAAGGCCACTGAATTGATTGCGATTGTCCGTTTTTAAATGTTGGAAATATAGGATCGTGCCTGGGCTTAGTCAGATGTTCATTTTCTTTACCTGTTTTCGGATGTTAGAGATAAGGACGGAACAGACGAAAAGCCACATCTGGGCTACTGCTTATTATTAAAGTAGTGGTATAATGTTCCATTTACTTGGTTATAATTACGTAGGCATAAAACCTCGTACTATGAGTTATTTATACCAATCACACCATCAGTCACATCATCGAACATGCCATGGATCACACTATAGATTACACCATCGATCACACCACCTTGAATGACTCACTTTTCTGTGTCATAAGGATTGCCACTAGCTTTTCTTCTAACCTCTGAATGAATGCTGGTCTTGTACAAATAACTGTGGATTTCCACCGGTAGATACTTTTGTTCTACATCGCAACATTCAGTTAGATAGCAATACATCACTGTTTGCCCTCTACAATAAGAAGATTAACACCTTCTGACTTGCTTTCACACTCCTCCTTTCTTCGATTCTTACAAACGAAGAACTCAGTCATACCTCGGACTTGAGATAGCCAACTCTTCACTTGTCCACACGTATGGTATCTAGACCTGGGAACCTGACCTCTTCATCGCTCATTAAGTGATTTTATTGACTGAATCTGCTTTACAATTCAGCATAGAATTGGTCACGTGTTGGATGTTGTTCGAATCTTGTGATAATAGTCTGTATTGGATCCATTTTGAAATTCTCGAATGGGTCATCGAACATATCGATGCCATCTTCCCAGTTCCAGATCTTCCAGTTTCGGTAGCATTTGGGTGAGTAAATAATTGGGTACAGACGTTTGAATTCCAAATCGATATAGAGTTCAATTTCTGGATTGCAACAATAGCAGGAATCAGTGTTGCAGATGTTGCAGATGATGAATATTCCAGTTGATATTCAGCTGTTGGAGCTCATGACCAATTTGTTTGGAGGAGTGAAGCGGTACAAAACTCCAGTCGGAGGTTTGAATGAGTTCTTCATTCGCGAGAATTGAAAAATAAAGCCGAGCGAAACTAAGTCAGAAGGTGTTGAACTTCTTAGAAATAGAGGGCAAACTGTGGTGTATTGCTATCTAACTGATTGTTGCGATATAGAACATAATCTACCAAGGTGGAAATCCACAATCAATTATATTAAACCAGCGTTCATTCAAAGATGAAAAGAAAAGCTTGTCGGGATCTCATTGAGCCTGAAAGGTGAGTCATTTCGATGTGGTGTGATCAATGGCATAATTGATGGTGTGATCGGCATAAATATTACATAGTACTAAGCTTTATGCCTACATAATTATGACCTATATAATGGAAGATTCTAAAAGTATCTTTATGATAAGTACCAGCTCAAATGCGACTTTTCATCCGTTCTGACCTTATCTCCAACATCCAAAAACATGTGAAAGAAAAGAACAAATCACTAATTCTAGGTACTATCCTATATTTGCAACAATTGATTCTGTGTCTATCCAAAACATCCTATCAACAATGTGTTTCTTATCCTGAACCTTCCAGAGTATCTCCTGATATTCCTTGTTCTGACCTGTGTCTAGAAATTGGTAACTCATTACCCATAACGTACGGTATACCATATGACTTACAGTAATCTCCGGCAACAGCTATAATGGCGGAAAATGAAAGATGTCCAAGCCCATGATGTATATCTCTGATAACACACCGGTAAAACACCCATAATATACCGAATCTTCCGTTTATATTTCAACCTTATTTCTGATTCACGATGCACCTGTAAGTGCAATATCACCCAATCCGACGATGTTGTCCATTAACGTTCCCTCCATTCTATCAATCTCCTGAGACCAGTATAACAAATGGACCCTGGATTCCTTGGTACAGCATGCAACAAAATAACTGCAAATTTGAAAAATGTATCATCCAAACATAAACTACCCTCAGTCTATAGATCTCAAATAGCTCGCAGGTCAAAACCTACTCAACCACTGCCTGTCCACCATGGATTGAAAGCAGTGTCAAAACACAGATTAGTCCCTTCTGAAAAGAAAACGAATCCAAAGCACATGAAGTACAGTAGGCAATGATGAAAAAAGATAACCGTAATATTGTTTGTTATACAGATAGATCAACATTGAAGGAACACATAGGGGCAGAAACTGTTCCGGAAATGGCCGGAGAAGTAGTGATGGAAGCAACATACCCAATGGGCCATCGACAAGAAGATTGTCATGTCGAATTACCTGGAATTTGTTAACGCCGCATAGATACGCTTTCAGATATGTCAACATAATAACCGTACCAAAAGACAAATATGGATATTCACAGACAATCAAGCTGCCATACAAGGTCTCAATACGTTCAAACCCGGCCCTGAAAAGTTCACTTCCCTGGCACTCTCCAATATCTCCAACAACTGACATGCACTCAACACTACCATCACAGGACAATCGGTTCCTAGACATACCGAGGTACCTGGAAACGAACTTGCCGACAAGTTCGCAAAAAAGGACACTCTCAAAAAACCACATACAGACTGTCATACCTCCTTATCCTACCTCAAGAGGGCATCCCGAACAGCTAAAATGCAGGAAAAGAGTGATGGGTGGATGCAACACACAGCAAAGGGAAAGAACTATATCGGGACTTTCTGTAACAAACCAAACCACATCTTTAACAGTGGTAACTGCCAGTTCACCTCAACTGTGACACAATCACGAACAGGCCATGGTTACTTCCGCAGTTACCTATACAAAATACCAATGAACTGTGTTGACTCCCCCCACTCCTTGTCGCTAATGAGGTCCACAGTAACCAGAACATCATCTTTAGAAATGCCCGTTATATCAACGCGATTCACAAACGGACAACGGCAATCGATTCAGCTGCCTCTTAAGCCCGTAGAACGAACCATCCACACCTCTCTACAAGCCCCAGACTGTCTGGGCCAAAATTTCTCGAAGCCAAAAACACGATTTCGAATCTCATCGAATTTCCGCGAGTTTTCATTCATTCCATACGCCCAGGAATTACCATTTCGATACATATCCAGGTCTACCTTGCCGAAGTTTCAGCATAATCGGACAAGATTTGAGTTGGCAACGACCGATTTTCGAATTTTCGCACTTTTCACCTACCCCCCTTACCTCACCTACCCACCATTTATACCTATTGGCCACTGGGGCCCAGCAGACCTACCAGGGTGTAGGCGACGACGTGCGGCTACTTTGCCACCATTGAACCCCGGAGTCTTTCGGTGAATCCTCCAGAGTTAAGATGCACTTCCTTTCTTGCAGTGGTTTTACAGCCCCATTATTGGGTGTCTCTGTATCTGCTGTGAGGAAGCAAAGGCTCTAGTACACGGCTCCAACACTTTGCTAGGACAAAGGAGGTGAAGCTCTAACCCCCTCTGGGTACAGGTGGTACTGAGGCCACATATAACAACATTCACACGTCGGATTTTTACCAATTTCAAAATACTTAGAAAATTACAATAACTTTAACATATTTAGAATACAGTGAACACTGACAAGACATTCATGTCAGATCCTATGCCACCACCACCCCCACCTGGTACTTCCAGTACATACGGAATGCATCTCTATCCAAATTCAAGTTCAGACCCACTTTCCGCAATGGACGCCCCCGCTGTATCAAGTACAGTCCACACGGGCTACATATCTAAACTAGGACGGAAGGGCAAATACAGCAGCTCACGCAGACTGCAGTCAAGCTCACCATACCCACAACTCAATATTACTCGTGCACATTCAAGTACTCGTAAGGCCATTGGTACAGCTTATAACAGAGCATCCTCTGGACCACCCCAACCATCTTCCCCACCTCAACAACCAACCAATCCTGACAATATCGGAAACCCTCGAGATGCAGATCTGCATCTTGGAGATACCCAAGAGAATAATGAGATTGAAGACCAAAGCTCTGAAGATGATGATGATTCGGAAGATGAAGATTATCAAGACCCTATTACCAACCTATTGGATCCAAACGATGAAGACGAAGACCGAATTCATTAGGTATTCAAAGCCATCCTTGAACCACTTCACAAGGATATTCTTAAAATCAACCAACGTCTTACTACCCAAAACCGAAAATTGGTAACTCGCTTTGCCTCAATCGAAACCAAATATGAAATTGCCCTCAATACTATCTCCACACTTGGACAACGAGTCGAATATCTTGTTCAAATTCAACCCTCACAAAAAGATGCGCCGCCACCACCTCCAGACCTACTAACACCAGCAGTCCCGGAAGGGACTTCCCCTAAGCCCACATTATGGTCATCAATTGCATCCGCATGCGCAAAGAATGACCCCCCGAAAAACAAGAATGGACGCACCCTTAACCCCCGTCCCCTTACCAAAAAACAACGCACACTGGTAATTGCCCGATATAGTGATCAACCAGTCACTGCCGACCTTACCCAACTCAAACTTGCAATCAACGCCACCCTCTGCAGGTGCCAGGCCGACCCCTTGGCCAATATTGGCCATGTTTCTACAAACTAAGAACACAACCTGGTCCTCCTTACTGCTGATGCATGCCCTGTTGAATTCGTACTAGCTCACAAAGCTGCTATTGAAGAAACAGTTCGTTCAGTTGATACAAACACCCGGAGACTCAGGAAACAGGAAACCTGGATCGGAATGATGGTTCATTCCATCAACATTAATATGTTTCCCGAGTGTGAAACGGGAATGAAATTGTTGAAAGAAGATATTGAGATGAACAACAATCATATCAAGCTTACAACCCTACCACGATCCCTGACAAAGCCAGAGACCCGACCACATAAAAAGCAACCACAATGGTCATTGCAGTCCATACTGAACACGAAGCTAAGCTTATACAAGACCATGTAGTTCAAGTAGACGGCAAAACACACAAGGCTGAACGATATGTGGCATCCCGACCAACCTATCAATGCACTAATTATCAACAATTTGGCCACTCCTACCTTCGCTGCAAACAACCTGCCATATGTAATATATGTGCCGAACCTCACACTACCACTTCCCACTCGTGCGGATCATGTCCTAGCAAAGGCAAACAGTATGACCACGATATTGTCAAATGTTTCAACTGCAAGGGAAATCACCGGCCAAATGATTCAAAATGCCCAACAATCACCGCCCTCCGTGCCGAAGTACGAGTCAAGTTTCTGAAAGACCACCCCGCTCCTATCCATGCCTAAACAACCTTCTGATTCATCAACAAAAATTA
>MU122650.1:3471-18609 GCA_014904905.1 Wilcoxina mikolae CBS 423.85 | reverse complement strand
TATTATTAAGTTTTCTACTTTAAGAATATATGTCTTTACATTTTCGGGACCTTGACTCTATTGTTCTTTACGCACACGCCCTTTGCGAAAGAGCAATCACTCATCACGACTTCTGGTACGCACGTGGGTTTATCGCCCATTACGACATCGCCTTCGAATATTGTCATTGGTTTTATACCGGTGAACTTCCCTCTGCCTATTATATCGAATCATCCGAGGACGAGAAAGAATCTTTCTCTGAACTTTTGCACAACGAGGAAGATTTTCAGGACACCTACGACTTCTGAAAAGTAGGCGGCCATACTTACGACGGTGCTTTAGTCATAAGTATCCCCGTAACAGTAGGGGTCGTTTCTGAATTCCCGGTACGGTTATCCCTCTCTTTTTGGTCGGAGCTCCGTCAACGACTCTCCAATTCCGATGCTGATCCTCGTATCGATTCTCGTGTCGATCGTAATAACTCCAATTGCCATCGTGGTTCGATAAGTAAATATCACTAGATCATAGCCAGGATCCTGATTCCGGTGATTTCGTCGGTACGTCCTAAATTTGCATATGTGCTCATCTGCAATCAATTGCTAGTCTCGTAGCTTGTCATCTAAAATAAGACTTTCTTAAGAAAAGGGGAAAGTTCCAAACGTAACCTCGCCGCACCATATAAGTAAATAGGCTTATCGTCATGCATATTCTGCCATCTCCAGCCATGACCATCCATCTCTGGCTATTCGTTTCAGAACCTGCAAATTTGCACTCGTACAGTCTACCTTTCGTGGCTTCTCCTGTAGCTCTGTAAGCTCCATATAGGTCATCTTTACTGACCTTAAGATCGGCTTTTGCGTGACCGTCTTCTTCTCATCCAGTCCGAGGAAGATAGTTCTTGATATCGCACTTCCGTAATCCATCCGGTGACATATCGTCCATCATAAAAATATCCACTCATCGATCCGTCCATATGGCATGGAATCTGTAAGTCCAAATCCAGGATCCGGCTCTTGAGCCTGTGATCTTATTGCACGCTATTTCGGGAATACCACTCCGCGCCACCATACGGCAGCACTTCTGCCCCCAGATCGTTGCAGAGCATTAGGCTCGTACGATCATAACCACCAAAAGAATGCCTCATTGTGCCGTGGTGACTGTTGCAGTCTCCAGCCCGTTTGTTTGTGGATAAATCGTCATTTGACATGGTATCGTTGTTTCGTCAACCATCATTTTGATCGTCCTTTCATCGATTCGGATGCAATTCATTGCAGTAATCGTATGTGACTTGTAAAGTCTCTGCAGCATTATCAATGCATTCAGCGTTCCGAGTGCCTTTTCGTCATTTCCGCGGGTAGATATCGTCTCTAACGTCCGTACGGGTTCGTATGACTCCGTAACTGCTCCATGTGTGTTAGCCAATTGTATGTGCAAAAGATGGAGCGGTAGATGTTGCGGAATCCAGGAGCCACGGGTCTAACGGCCGTCCACGATGGAACCAAGGCACCGCAGCCGGTGAACTCCCTTCTTGACTCGGCGAGCCGGTAGCAGTTATTCAAGCCCTGCATTGTTGGTAACTCTTCTGCTGCAACTACCGCCGCTGCTCCCTGCTCGCCCATCCAGCGCCTGGGGCCTATCTCACTGACCATCAGTGACGCCTTCCATGGTCGCTCCCAGCAGCCCTGTACGAACTCCCACTCTTAGGAACAATGTCCATCGACGACCTCTCCTCTGGCCAATAGATTGTCGAAGGCAGTAGCTCCAAGTATTTGAATATCCGGAGTACAGCCACCTTTGGAATACGTCTCCTCCCTAGCCGTAGATCCTGGTGCATTCCCAAGGCATTCTGGTTGGTCTGCCCGGTCCACTGCCACCACCACTTCCGCTCACCCCTGGGTTTGCAGAGCCAAAAAGTCGACCGCGTTGGCAATCGACGTCAGGATTCCTGGACTTGAGGCAAGACCACCCCAACACTGGCACCAGCTCACACAGTGCGTCCACCGCGGCTGCCACCATTTGTACGAAATAAGCTCACTTAGCGAATCACGTACTTGTCACACCCAATTGGGACTGTCTGACAACCATATAACGTCCTTGCCTCACCCGATTGAGACTGTCTGACAACCAAATAACATTCTTGCCTCACCCGATTGGGACTGTCTGACAACCAAATAACGTCCATTCCCACTTGGGGATACGACAAGTATCAATTGAACCTCAAACTGTATATACATACGGGATCCGCTGGTCTCCGAAGAGTGCCCAGACGGTCCATCCTCCGGTAGCCCGACATGGAACCTCAGATTCCCGGCTACAAATTAAAACCAAATCATCTCCATCGTATTCCTAGGACTCCACTTCGTTTGCCATCGTATGGGCACATATCTGTATTCGCTCGTTTGGCGATACGGTTTCGTTGACCTGTTCGATGAAATTGAATAGAGTTGGTACTGATGGCTTCCTCTCCTGCTGGCCACTTGAGAACCTTCGGGGGTTATACTTCCCATTCGGAGTCGTAGCACGATCTGCGATCACTGCTCCACTATCTGAAACTCCGTAGCTGCTGAATGTCTCTGTGACTTGTTCCAATCGTATGTAATCGCGTAATCTCGTAAGGCTGTTTACGACCTCACATGACTTCCGTATCCGCAACTGAAAACTCCTAATAGCATCCGTAACGTAGACAACTTGAAGGAGTCTCGAAGGGTAATCGTGATCATAATTGCCATTGTTGGCATCGATCGATCGTTCGGCGATCTCGCGCTTCGATCTTCCATAAATGAGGTGATTCTCGTAGCATTCGGCCTTCTCGGCTCTGTATGTAGGCCTCGACCATGTGTAAATCCGCTGGCGAAATGCTGATCCTCCGTAGACGCACATCGCTCGATGAATTGACGCGTGTATACTTCGTGCAATTGTAGGCTTCTCGTTGTCGACTTCGCGTTGGATCTGATTTTCGACGAATTGACGTGTTCAGGAGTATCGTCGATTACGGCTTGGCCTGCACTTTATGCTCGATTGACTGCCATCGCTAGTATTTGACTCGCCTCGATAGTTCGCATGCGATTGTGCTCGCCGGACGAAGATCAAGGGAATCTCTGGAGTACGGCCGGTTTCGGCATTGCCAGTGACGCGTCTCTCGTGATCGATTGACCTCCAAATCGCCTCGGAATGGTCTCTGCAGTAGTCAATTGACTCGATATAGGAATACTTATCATAATCCATTGATCTAGTGATGATACTCGGTGTAGATCGTGAATGGAGACATTTCGAGTTCTCAGAGGTGTCTATCATGGTAGGTGACGCGTCTCTCGGGACTGATTGACATCAAAATCATCTCGGAATCGTCCATACTACCGTCAATCAACTGAATTGGATGATTGCTTATCTTTTATCGACAATCTAGTGATAGTTCTCGGTGTAGGTGTGACGCGTCGAAAAGTAACAAAATCACGAAATCCCGTGAGCGAAACGTATCTGGTGACTGAAAGGCGATTATAGTGTAAGGATGTACGCCCTCGTATGGATAGATATACGTAGATACGGTTGCAAACGGGAATAAGTAATATAGTAAAGTAGTATGTAGGTAAGATAATCTCTAGCGTGCCAAAAGCACTTCGCGAGGTGATTATATATGAAGGGCACTTACCCGGCCTCGGCAGCCAAGTGTGCTTGGGAGAGCCAAGTGCATCTGGGAGCCAAGAGCACCTGGGAGCCAAGTGCGCTTGGGAGGGCCAAGTGCACCCGGCACCGCCATTACAGCGTGCCGGAGTCCTGTCCAGGTCATGTCGTAGAGCATCTGCTGGTTCTTTTGTATGGTCCATCCCGCCTGTCTCCAATTAGCTTTGACATGGTTCGCATAGACTCTAACCGGCTCATTGGGCAATTGGATGTATTCATCCATCGCCTTTATCACCGCTCTCCCACAGCGATCATTGTCTCCATATATTCTGGTGATCTCTTGTGCGAAGAGGTCAAAGTCTTCCAAACAGGGGTCGGAATCTGCACGTAGGTCGCTGGCCCATTCGGGAGGGTCTGTCATCGCAGTCTGATGCTGCGTCGGATCCGAGTGGTTGCTCCAGCAGTCGAGGAGAGAAACCACATCTGTGACTTGATTGCGTCCGCCACGTGGAAACAAGTGTTTGTGTAAGTCAACGTTGGAGCATAACGCGTCGATAAACTTGTCTAACTCCTTGGCTCCACCGCAGTATCGTACGGGATCGACCATAGCGAAGAATGCAGGTTTCATACGCGTCATGGCCTTACGTTCGGCGCGTTCGGTGGCCCATTTCTCTCGTTCGAAAGCCAATCATTCTCACTCGCCCTTTAACCATACGGACTGTTTTTCCAACATCGTCTTTAGCATCTTGTTTTGGGCCGACATTTCGCTAAGATTTTCGTCGGTGATCATGGATCTGAAGCCGTCGTCGAGATCATTGCCATGACCTTTGTCTTCGTTAATGATCTCGTCATCGTCTTCCGCGTCGTTATCGACTCCGTCATTGCCTTCCGTATCGTCGATCTCGACCTCTGATAAAGCCATCGGAGCGGTTATGGACCTTGTAATTCAGTGTGTTTGGTTCTCGGATGCGGAGGTTGCGGCCTGCAAGAAATCCTCGCTGTCGCGATTGACAGTAACGCGTAATTCAGTTGTTGATGACTTCTTTGGGGGCATTGGGGCTGCAATTGTATGAAATCGACAAATCGTCTGTTTGTATACGTGTCGTGACGTGTCGAAAAAGTAAACAAATCACGAAATCCCGTGAGCGAAACGTATCCGGTGACTGAAGAGCGATTATAGTGTAAGGATGTATGTCCTTGTATGGGTGAATACGTGTAGATACAGTTGCAAACGGGAATAAGCAATATATATCAATTGTATGGTATGTAGGTATGATAATCGCTACCATGCCAAAAGTACTTCGCGACGTGATTATATATGAAGGGTGGTTACCCGGCCTCGGCAGCCAAGTGTACTTGCGAGGGCCAAGTACACTTGGGAGCCAAGTGCACCTGGCACTGCCATTACATCGCAGTACATTGGTTAAGTTTCAGGAAGTAGTAGGGGTTGTAAAGTTCAGTACCAAAGGATATTAGCAAATTTGCATTGCGAGTAATCAACTATATCAAGTTCTAGGATAACATTGTTGATATTCAGATTATTACTGAGCAGTACTATCCAATATTGACTACTATAGTATTGATTGTAATTGCAGCAATTATAAGTTAATGGGGTTAGAAAAATGATATAAAGATAAAGATGAATACTAAGCAGTACTGTCTGATATTGACTGTTGGGCAATATTTTGGAGTATTGAAAAATACTGATGAAGATCAACACTGAGCAGTACTGTCCAATTTTGGCTGTTTTGCAGTTAGTTGTAAATGTAATAACAAAGTTTTGAATGTTGAAAATACTATGAAGGCAAAGACAAATACTAAATACTACAGTCATATATTGATTACTACTATATTAATACTAAATGTAGTAATCATGTGTTCCAGATGTTAGAAATTGTAATGGCGGCCAATCATCCTACTTGCGTCCATATCTTGGCTGGATATAAGCAACTTGATTGGCCAAGCCGATGGCCGGGTAACCTCTGGCATACTTATACTCCACGGGCGAGTGCAATTGCACCGTAGTGATAATCTTACCTACATACTACTCTACTATATTTACTTATCCTCGTTTGCAACAGTATCTATTCTTATACTCTTATACGAGGCCATATACAGACGTACACCCTCACACTATGAGCACTCCTTAGTAATTGGATATGTTTCGCTCACGGGATGTCATGAATCACACCTTTTCGAGGCATCGCGATACATCCGAACAAGAAATCGTACAGATTTGAGAGCTACCAATTGCAGAAGCAGAGAGTCTTGATAAGTATACCCAATTGAGGCTGATGGTAGCAGAGACAATTCCGAGTTGATTCCGGAGGCCAATCGTCCAGTGACGCAGCAGCAACCAAGTCGATCACGACGATTTCATAATATGAGAAGTTAAAGACTACAAATCGCAAGAGCGACGAAAAAGGATACGTTACCATCCACTTGAGTCAATTGACGATTACAGGAATAATTCCGAAGTCTAGGTGACCCCGAGAGACACATCACTGGCAATGCCGAAGTCGGCCTTACTCCAGAGATTTCTGCGAACCTCATCCAAAGAGCGCAATCGCATGCGAACTATTGAGATGAGTTAAATACTATCGACGGCAGTCCATCAAGTATAAAGTGCTGGAGAGGCTGTAATCGACCATATCCCTTCACACGTCAATTCGTCGAGGGATGTCCGCCTACGGAGGATCAGCATTTCACCAGCGGATTTACCCACGGTCAAGGCCTACACAGTCGAGAAGACCGAATGCTACGAGAATCACCTCATTTACAGAAGATCGAAGCGCGAGATCGCCGAACGATTGATCGATGCCACCAATGCCAGTGGCAATTACGAAGACGATTACCCTTCTACAGGACTCAATTGAGTTATCTACGTTACGATGAACTGCGATGGCAGGAGCTATGTCGAAGTCAATGACTACGTTACGGGTGCTATTAGGAGTTTTCAGTTACAGGTACGGAAGTCATGTGAGGTCGTAAACGGCCTTACGAGATTACACAATTACATACGATTCGAACGAGCCATGGAGGCAGACGGAGGCCACGGCTCTACGGCTACGACTCCGATCGAGTCAACAAGGCAATTATAATTATGAACATCATTCGACTAATGACAGAACTGTGCAAGATAATGGAGCAGCGATCGAGATCGTACTTCATTCCCGAATGGGAAGTATAAACCTCGAACGATCTAAAGTGGCTAGCAGACGACCGAATTGGATCGTTGTGAGGGGAGGAAGCCATCAGTGCCAACTCTATTCAATGTCGTCGAACAAGTCAACAAAACCTTATAACCAAATGAGTGAGTATGGGATTGTATCACCACCTATATAAAGGCGAACGAAACGGATTACTAGGAATACGATGGAGATTATTTGGTTAATTTGTAGTCGGTAATCTGAGGATCCACATGGCTACTGGAGGATGGACCGTCTGGGCACTCTTCCAGAGACCAGCGGATTCCGTATGTATATACAGTTCGAGGAGGTTCAATTGATACATGTCGTATCCCCAAGTGGGAAAGGACGTTATTTGGTTGTCAGACAGTCCCAATTGGGTGTAACAAGTACGTGATTCGCTGAGTAAGCTTATTTCGTACAAATAGTGGCAGCCGCGGTGGACGCACTGTGTCAAGCTGATATTGGGGTTGCCTTGGTACAAGTCTAGGAATCCTGATGTCAACTTGCAAATGCATTCGACTTTTGGCTCTGTGAACCCCATGGTGAACGGAAGAGGTGGAGTGGATCGGATAGACCATCAGCAATGCCCCGGAAATGTACCTGGATCGCGGATAGGGAGGAGATGCATTCCGAAGGAGACTGTACTCCATATATATATACAAACACTTGGTGCTACTGCTTTAGACGATCTATTGGCCAGGGGGAGGTCGTTGATAGACGTTCTTTCTAAGAGTGGTAGTTTGTACAGGGCTGTTGGGAGCGACCATGGAAGGCATCACTGATGGTCAGTGAGATAGGTCCCAGGCACTGGATGGGTGAGTAGTGAGCAGCAGTGGTAGTTGAGGCAGAAGAGTTACCAACAATGCGGGGCTTGAATGTCTGCTACTGGCTCACCGAGTCAAGAAGGGAGTACAGGACGGTGGGAGTTCCCATTGAGGATAACTCGTTAATGACCAGGTCTTATGGATTCCGCAACATCTACTGCTCCATCTGTTCAATTTACATCTCGGCTAACACACTATAGTGATACGAATGGAGCAGTTATGGAGGTATACGAGGCCGTACAGATGTTAAAGAGGATATC
Organism: Wilcoxina mikolae CBS 423.85; assembly: GCA_014904905.1. Taxonomy (NCBI): domain Eukaryota; kingdom Fungi; phylum Ascomycota; class Pezizomycetes; order Pezizales; family Pyronemataceae; genus Wilcoxina; species Wilcoxina mikolae. The sequence goes on along the minus strand of MU122650.1, from coordinate 10,734 downwards.
TACCTACGATTAGACAGAATACCGGAACGCGAAGCCATGTCAAAACATGATAGATACACGCGGAAATAACGAAAAGGTACTCGGAAGGCTGAATGTATCGATTCTGCCACAGACGCTTTACAGGCCACATATGGCTTACCGAATACCTTACTGCAGGGAATTACCTCCGAACAGACGATCGAAATGATGGTCCACCAAAAGACGATTTTCCAATAGACAGACGAGCCGAGACTGCAAAGTCACTACGGCACACAGAGGCATTCATTGGGAAAACAACCATGTCGTGTCCAGGCTGTACGAGGGCCTAGGACGCATCGGACGCTTCAATCGAAACCTTTTGAGCCTCCTCGTAGAGTGACACTGTACCTGTGTATATATAACTCCTGGCATTGCGCTTGGTCTTTCTGACACAGCATTCGTTAATATCACAGCTATACAGTGTACATAATTCTTACGGATGCAGCCATGCAGTGTGCACACCTTTCCCAGTCATAGCCTTGATTTACCAGGGCTGTCAATTGATTACTTAAAGTCACACACTTGATTCACAAATTTATTGCTAACTATATACAAATAATCATTGTAGATCTTGGATGTACTTGGGGCAGCACATGGAGCTAGTATACGGGCGGAGAAGATCGATACAGGCTGGGTGCAAATGGTTGGCTCAGCTGGTGGGAGACGATTAAGATTGGCTGGCTCGTGGCTGGCTGGAGGTGATCGAGCCGTGCTGGCTATACGCGAACGAGCCGTACTGGCTCTTGGCTGGCTGTATGCGACGAGTAGATCTGGACGGAAGCATTAGCATTTCGATCAGGTGCACTTGGAGGTCGAGCTGGGCTGGCTGTCAGCTGGCTGGACGCGATCGAGCCGTACTGGCTATCGGCTGGCTGGATACGATCGGGCCATACTGGCCATACGCGATCGAGCTGTACTGGCTCTCGGCTGGCTGTATGCGACGAGCAGATCTGGACGGAAACATTAGTATTTCGATCAGGTGTACTTGGAGGTCGAACTGGGCTGGCAGGAGATGATCGAACTTGACTGGCTCTCGGTTGGCTGGACGCGATCGAGCCGCGATGCCTTACCCCTGGCGGGAGATAATCGAGCCAGGCTGGCTGGACGCGATTGAGCCGGGCTGGCTCTCCACTGTCATGAGATGATCGAGCCTGGCTGGCTCACGGCTGACTGGAGATAATTGAGCTGGGCAGGCTCTCGGCTGGCTGGACACGATCGAGCCGGGCTACCTGACCGCTGGTGGAAGATGATTGAGCATGGCTGTCTGGACGCAATTGAGCCGGACTGGATCTCCGCTGGGGTGAGATGATCGAGCCTGGCTGGCTCACGGCTGGCTGGAGATGATCGAGCTGGGTAGGCTCTTCGCTGGCTGGACGCGATCGAGCCGGGCTACCTGACCGCTGGCGGAAGATGATTGAGCCTGGCTATCTGGATGCGATTGAGCCGGACTAGATCTCCGCTGGCGTGAGATGATCGTGTAGGGCTGGCTTATGGCTGGCTGGTGATGATCGAGCTGGGCTGACTCGACGCGATCGAGCTGGGCTGGCGTTCGGCTGGCTGGAGATGATCGATAACTACTGGCTGGTTATCTCGGTTAAAATTGTCTGTCCATCTGTTAGCATTGCAAATAAAGAGAGAGACTGTGAGAGAGAGAGAGAGAAGTATCATAGAGTTGAACTTAGAACTTAGAACTTTGAACTTAGAACTTAGAGTGCAAATACGGTTGAAAGTAAGGGGGGAAAAGGGTCAGACTATATATGAAGGGCACTTACCCAGCCTCGGCTGCCAAGTACACTTATCAGGCCAAGTGCACTTACGGAGCCAAGTGCACTTACGGAGCCAAGTGCGAGCCAAGTGCACTTACGAGGCCAAGTTCAAGCAAAGTGCACTTACGAAGCCAAGTGCACTTACGAGGTCAAGTGCACTTACAAGCCAAGTGCACTCACAAGGCCAAGTGCACTTACAAGCCAAGTGTACCTGGTACCACCATTACACTGGGTCTCGGCTGGCTGGAGATGATCGAGCCGGGGTGGCTCTCAGCTGGCTGGACGTGATCGAGCCGGGCTGCCTTACTGCTGGTGGGAGATGATTGAGCCGGGCTGGCTGGATGCAATTGAGCCGGACTGGCTCTCCGCTGGGGAAAGATGATCGAGCTTGGCTGGCTCACAGCTGGCTGGAGATGATCGAGCTGGGCTGGCTCACAGCTGGCTGGAGATGATCGAGCTAGGCTGGCTCATGTCTGGCTGGACACGATCGAGTCGGACTGCCTTGCCGCTGGTGGCAGATGATTGAACCGGACTTGCTGGACGCGATTGAGCCGGACTGGATCTCCACTTGCTGGAGATGATCATGCAGGGCTGGCTCACAGCTGGCTGGAGATGATCAAGCTGGGCTGGCTCTCGACTGGCTGGATGCGATCGAGCCGGGCTGCCTTACCTCTGGCGGGAGATGATTGAGCCGGGCTGGCTGGACACGTTTGAGCCGGACTGGCTCTCTACTGGCGGGAGATGATCGAGCAGGGCTGGCTCTCGGCTGGCTGGCTCACGGCTGGCTGGTCACCATGCAATTTGAATGGCCAGACGAAAAGCACAGTATATTAAGCGTCCCAAGGTGCTGAACAGAGTGATATGCGACCGGGTGAATACCTAGTATCTAGAGTGGTTTTTGCAGTACCTCATATCGCATTGTCACGGACTTACATGTTACCCTGCCAACCGACGTTCCTGGTGCTTTTGGCGCACCACCGACATCCAAGTGTGACTAATACACCCAGGCGTAGGGATTGTTTCCCGATGTTCTCATTTGGTGGTTATGGTTGTACGAGCCTTCTGCTCTACAATGGATCTGGGGGCGGAAGTGCTGCCGAATGGTGGCGTGGAGTGGTATTCGCGAAAAAACGTGGAATCAGATCACGTGCTCAAGAGCCGGATCCTGGATTTGGACTTAATATCCCATACCATATGGACGGATCGATGAGTGAGTATTTTCTTCAAGTTATGGTGGGTGTTATATCACCAGATGGATTATGGAAGAAGATATCAAGGACTATCTTCCTCGGGTTGAATGAGAAGAAGACTGTCGTGTGAAAGCCGATCTTAAGTGCATGCAGGTCAGTAAAAATGACCTTATGGAGCTTACAGAGTTATAGGAGAAGCCATGAAATGTGGACTGTACAAGTGCAAATTTGCACGTTTCAGAACGAATAGCTGGAGACGGATGGTCTTGGCCGAGGATAGGTCAATTTATTTACATGGTGAGGTTACGTTTGGAACTTTCCCATTTTCTTAAGAAAGTCTTATTTTAGATGACAAGCTACGAGACTAGCAATTGAGTACAAATGCGTACATAGGCAAATTTAGGACATAATGACGAAATGATCGGAATCAAGATTACGGATACAGTTCGTAGATAATTACATATCGAACCATGATGGATACCGAAACAGTCAGATTCGATAAGAATCATCACCATACACACCAGCATGATCACAAGTCGTCGATGGAGCGCCGACCTCAAAAAGACGGGGATAACCATACCGAAAACAAAGAAACGACCTCTACTGCAATCGATTACCGTACTGGACGTATTGGCATGAAGCAACTTCATGGTGATGTGTACCAGAGAAGTCAATGATTACGATGCCGAGGATTTATCATGGAAGCAAAGCTTACTGATAGGGCTACCGATAGGACTACCGGCATACAGTCGAGATAGCTACCGGATCAGAGATATTATACGAAATAGAGCTCAATCGAATGGTATACAGAATGACCAACAGTCTGCAAAGCCATCCATCGAGATGTCAATATCAAACCGAGAAATCTATGAGACCGTCAGTCAACCTGGAGGAGACGCACCGAACTCTCTGAGGAAACCAGTTGGAGGCCCAAGTCCATCAGACGAAATACACCGGCGGCAAAGAGATGTTCGAGAATGGAAGCGCCCTTTCATCGGATTAAGAGGACGGGAGCAGAAGTTCCAGGCTAGATATACGAAGCTGCGATACAGGCTTCTGAGAGTACAAACGTCACAAGAATACATCGGAATAGGATTTGAGCTTGGGCTCCTGATTGGACATACGAGGCTGCTCAGATGCAGGCTTCCTGGAGTTTCCAAGAGCGCAAACGTACCGAATCACATGGTAACTATGACCTTGTATGGGATGCTTACGAATTAGATATATCAACGAATGAATATGCTCTGCAATTGGCCTTTATCTCTGAGAACACCAAACGAAACCATCATGATAATCAATTGATGTCACCGAAGATGGTGGTGATTTAACCGTATCGGACTAGATTAGGGTGATTCCCCAACAACTAGGCTCGGGAGGGCTTAGCGTATGAAAACCCACTACTTTCGTGGATTCGGAAGCCGAAGGCATGGAAATCGGAGAATGGCTGCCTGGATGCACCTGCAGCAGAAGTATACTTCATTATGTTGTAAGTACAACCTTATGGCACGCTTACAAGTTAGATACCACAACTCGAACGAGTATGTACGAATGAATGTCAATATATGATGGCTGCAATTGAGAGTCAGGATGAGGCCTTCACATCAGCCAGCCACCATAGGAACCATGTTCGAATGGCAAGTATACCCATTGAAGTCAATTGACTGCTGCAGAGACTATTCTGAGACAAATCAGAGGCCAATCGGTCCAGGAGATGTGTCACTGGCTATGGTGGCCACCCTGCAGACTCTGAAACGTATTCAACAAGAGACATTATATACGAATGACCGATGGTAAAAGCCAATGATGATATAAGCTCCATCAAGCCGGCACTACCGGCAGCAATGGCTTGGGTCTGGAGGCCTGCTGCTGGAACAGTTTGGATTCGGAGAGGTGAGCTTGGAGGAACGGAGGTTATTGTGTTCAATTGGATGTTCCTTCTCTTTTCTTCTCTTCTTATTGGATCTCGGTGTATCACCGGGAGCGTCACTCCAAGTCTACCAGTACATGTAGTATCCTTACTGCTTTCAGGACTTACTTGCAATGGAAGTTATGAAGATTCGCTCAGGATGTGAAAGTCACTAAAGATAAGGATTCAAGACAAAGATGTTTGGCTTTCCAATGCGTATATTATTAAGGCTTGTTCTCCTTGTCAAGAAGCTTGCCCTTCTACCCTCGAAGATTCTAGAGGTCTTTATACCTCTATCCTCTCACTCTAACAATTACTTCTATCTATGCTTTTCTCATGAGCTCCTCTACCTATCCTTCCCTTCGCTCCAATGCCCTTCCTGTCCTCCAGCGCTCTTTCGGACCTTCCGCTTCTTTCCGCTCAGATCTCTATCTCAGACAAATAGAACCCCTACTGACATCAGTCCTTTGGACTTCTGTGGTCCGGACCTATTGAATCCTTTCGATCTCTTTGCTTCCAAGCGAATGGTATCCTTTCGATCGTGAGGGACATAGAGGCTTCGTATGCTATGCTGCAAACACAGGTGCTTTCGTATCTACAGCCGCTCAGCTGTCTTCGCACTATCGATGGCATGAGCTGGCAGGGCATCGTCCCAATAACCACTTCTAGCTTCTTATCAGTGGTGTGGTTGACTGCATGACAGCTCATCTGATTTCGTTGGGTGCGAGTGAGATTCTGTGTAATTTCGATGACGTCCAGGGATGGTGCTTGTACTATCCCGATGCAGCTATCGTCGAGTGATCATAGGTCACCCTGCTCCGATGGCCTTTGGTGATGTACATCTTGTGAGGTGTAACACTACCCTCCTCCTTATAGAGTTCGTCTCTGAATGACCATACTAATCTGCTCTTTGTTGCCTTTGGTAAAAATGACCTCTTGTGTCCAAAACCCAAAGTTCCTCCTTTCCTTCTTGGTAAAAATATGACCCCTTGTGCCCAAAAACCAATTCCTTTTCCTAGGTGTCTTGCTAGCCATTAAAAGCCCTTCGTGGGGAAAAGGTACTAGCGCAACCTCTTGTCCTTAGCTGCCTGGAGATTCCGCTTATGATAATCCTTCAATAACCCCTTCTCATCGAAGTTCTCATAAGGTTCCTCAGTCCAATCTGCTTCGTCTGGGTACCCTTTCCACTTAACCAGGTATAGCACCTTCTTTCGTTCCTTGCTATACTGGCTGCCCATGATCTCTTCCACTTTATCGCCTGTTTCGTACTCATAGCCCTGTACATCATAACCCAATCCGTTTCCTTCGCTGGTGGCGAGTTCTGGTGTAGGTCTGATTGGAATAGTGGCTGTTCGATATGGTTCAATGAGAGAGACATGGAAAGCATTATGGATTTGCCAACGCTTAGGCAACTTGAGCTTTAATGTGGTGGGTGAGAGTACTTTTAACCCCTTGAAAGGACCATGTAACTTCGCATCTAGCTTTCTAGATGGGCGTCTGGTTTTAAGGTTCTTTCCATTCAGCATTACTAGATCACCAACTGAATGCTTCGGAGGTTCTTTAGCACGCTTGTCATGGTACCTCCCCATTGTCTCTTGTGCCTTTTCTAAACCTTTTCGACATAGGTCATGCACACTTGACATCCAATGGACGTAGTTCCTTGATGCTGGATTCTTTGCCTCTGCTTCAACGGGCCAATTCGTTCGAGGATCGTACTCATAATTCACAAAGAAAGGTGACATGCCAGTCGCAGTGGTGAGTGAGTTGTTATAGGCATATTCTGCCATTGGCAACATCTCAGACCAGTTATTCTGTTCGTAGTTGCAGTAGTTCCTTAGGTAGCATTCTAGCATCTGGTTTACTCTTTCCGTCTGACCATCAGTCTGTGGGTGAAATGGTGAAGATATCTTCAACTGAATATTGAGAGCTTCAACCAAAGAAGACCAGAACACCAATGTAAACCTGGAGTTTCTGTCTGATACAATGTTCGATGGCAGACCATGGAATCTCCATACTTCTTTTAGGAAGATCTTGACCAGGTCTGTGGCTTTCTTTTCGCCATCCTTCAGTGGAATGAAGTGAGCCATCTTTGTGAACCTATCAACGATAACCCAGACCGATGAACAACCATCAGATACAGGTAAATCGATGATGAAATCCATAGAGATTGAATCCCATGGACGGTATGCTAATTCGAGAGGTTGTAGAAGTCCGTAGCGAGCGTGACGAGCTGCATTGTTCTTCTGGCATTCAGGACATGAGCGGATGTAGTCTTCGATGAATTTCTCCATCTCTGGCCAAAAGAAGTTCCTTCGAACCAGCTCAATTGTTCTGTCCTGTCCCATATGTCCTACTACCTTCGAATCATGCTCTGCTTCGAGTA
>MU122649.1:0-18589 GCA_014904905.1 Wilcoxina mikolae CBS 423.85 | reverse complement strand
TCGCGCGGGTTAATCATTCCGCTTTGTCTGGGCTCGGTATTGGATATGTCGTATAGGACTTCGTCGCTCAAAGGATGGGATAGCTGCGGATGTAACATTGATCATCCATAACGACAGGTGACCGAACGCAGATTGCCATGGACATCCTTCGTACCTCGTACACCTGCTAAGGGACAACCCCTAACATGATTGATGGTGTAATTGAGAATGTTACTGTCTGTGTGAGCGGCAAGAATAACCCATATTATGATGCTTTAGGTCTATGTAATAATAACAAATATAATAAAAGATTCTACCGCTATCATTATGATAAGCACATGCCTAAATGCGGCTTTCAATCTGTTCTGCCCTTTTCGTTAACATCCGAAAAACATGTAAAACAAAAGAAAACCTGCCTAATCCTAGGCACAATCATATATTTCCAACACAACTATCGTAAGAAAAACTGACAACTGTTCTTGATGACCCTTTATTGTGAGATTGAGTTTAGCCATAGTTGTAATTGTTACTGACTCAATAGGTCTTCTGTCTATAAGCTCTAAATCTCTTGTCTCTGGTAACTTCTCTTCTTCCAACTGTTGACAGACAAAATCCCTATACGCATAGGCTATTTCTTTGGCTCCACAGTCTATTAAAACGTCTGTAATGACAGTGTGATATTCAATTTTCAGGGCACTTTTTTCAAGGAGGTGTCTGAGTTCCCTTGAATATTCTTTTAGTTCAACACTTAAAATAGAGAACTGCGCAATTCCAAAACTAGGAGAAACATTTGTTGACCAAGGAGATTTGTTTCCTGAACAATGGCCATCCTTATTACACCTGTGTAATTGTTTCCTAAGTCCAGTTCGTTCTTCTTCTGTTTTCCCTTATTCCGACCCAAAGCTGCTTTAAACTGATTTACTTACAACTGTATTAATACAACTTTCAACTTTTTTGGACAACTTGCAGCCTCATGCCTCGAATTCCCACAGTACATGTCAGACCCCTCTTACAGTTTGCTGTTGCTATTCCGTGACGTTATCGGCTTTTCCTTGACCGCCTATAGGACTATTGGCTCTTGCCCATAGATACCTTGTACTGTTCCAGCAGGTGTGGTTTCAGGTGTTGGGGTAAAAATATTGGATTTCTTCAAAGCTGCTGTTAATATGCCGATTATCCATGCCACTGCTCTGGCCCTGATCCATGAATCCCTTTTTGAATAAAACTTTGGGAAATAGAACTGGTTATTTGGAATTTGGCAGTGCTATAGCGAATCCTTGGTTTCATTGAAAGCCCACACCTCAGGGTGTTCTGAGGCATTGCTTTGTTCCATTGAACATCGGCAATACCCTTTTGAAACTCAGCATAATACTTGGAGTACCCTTGCTCTTCTTGTCGCATCTTCATCAATTCTCTTTCTGCTGTGTCTGTTTAGTTCTTATCTCTGAAAGCTAACTCTAGCCTGTCCCCCAATGTTTTTATATCTAACAACCTGAAGTATCCTGTGGCTACCACAGTTGGTTGGATTGCTTCCAGGGCTGCTCCTTCGAACCAGTTTACAGCATACCTCATGATGGTCTGTTCATCAATTAAACTATAACATTGATGTGATATCTTAAGAGTAACTTTCTTTTTTCTTCCCTCAAAAGTGTTGGATCCCACTCCGATCGTTATCAGTTCCAGATCCATTTGTACGACCGATGAGTACCAATGCCAAGACCCTATCAACCTGATGATGCTAACTGTTGGTTTCCATAGTATAAAATTGTAGATCTTCTTCGGTATTCTTTTGAGATTAAACCAGGTCATTTCCTTTGGGAATTCTAATAGCAAGCCATTACTCCCGATTGTTGATTCACTCTTGATGGTTGCAACATGGCCAATCTAGGATTCTGGATTTGAGATCTGCGATTTTAATTGGGGACAAGGCATGCTCACCTGCGATTCTTAATTTTTTTGTATGGGGACTCTTCTTCATTAAGAGCTGATTTTTGAAACTTATTCATGCTTCTTCGACAGCTACAGCTTGTTGAATTTCGTTTTTTTAAAGGGCTGTTACTTTCTGACTGTCTGTTGCTGACAACACCGCTTGTAAGACTTCCCACATCTTCACAACATATTCCATCCCCTGTTCATTCATTAGCTTACCAGATTGCATAGTAAAATATGGTCCAATTTGAACCAGTACCTTTAGCGATAGAATGATGCTCCGGGCTACTTGCCATGCTATGGATCCTGCAGAAGACATTCTGTCACTCTAATTTGTTCTCAAAGGGCAGGCTGAGATGATAATCACCAATATTCCAGCGTACGTCTGGCCGGAACATCGAAATATAAATAAAGGTATTGAACAAATAAGCACAGATATCATTGAAGGTGTCGTTGCAAGAAGTTGAACACTTTTCGTTCCACCAAATACAGACTGTATTGTGGCTTATACCAATTGACTGCCTGATTATGACTTTTTGTTGGTCTGATGGTACAGACGCTCCCCAAGCGTAAGTCAATAACTTTCTTTTCTACTCATGATTCCAATCTGTGAAACTTCTTCTAGGTTTTCCATATTTCCTATTAGATCTTATTAGGTGAAGTATATTTCTGCTCAGAGTGTGGCATATGGTTATGTGGCAAATTCTGTCATTCTTGGACTGAAATTACCACACATACTTGGGGTGCTGCCTGTGTGGTAATATAATTACAGACAGAACAATAGGTGCTCTGCTTTTTATCGTTTGTGTTCGTCCGGAATTATTTTTGCACTCATATGGCTCTTACTCCTCCCAGTCAATGTGCTGGCTGTAGTACCTGGGCCAGAAGTTTTTGAATGCAGCATTATCAATTTGTAAACCTCTTCTGTTACCTGGTGCATCTGCCCAATAACTATATCACAGGGAAATTGGGAAAGGTTCTTCCAAAAAGTAGGCTTTAGGTGGCTCTTCAGTTACAAGGCTGATAGCATTGATGCTATCAAAGCTGTCATGTGGATCTAGTTCTCAAATGTAGCAAGGAGCCTCAGCGAGATAAAACAAGTTCATACCGCGTTTGTAACTAATGTTGTCGGCAGGCATTAACTTCTGAACTGACAATAATTTCCGAAAATAGCCAGATTAGATGGTGTCCTAATGGTTCAAAGAAAGGAGATCGAATGATGACGCCAAAAGCTAGCTGGAGCGACTTGTCCTCCAATAGTGCGAACAAAATTGAAACCATTGCACAATAGAAGGAATGAATGGCAACAATAATAACAACAGTTTTCACGTGGGTAACAGTACAGAGAATAAATCGAACAAGTAGAAAGATATTCTTCTCGTTCTTCAGTCAATACAGTGTATTCGACTTGATTCCAGGGGTTATAAACGCCCAATGTGAAAGCACTGAATTCACAGGCAAAGAGGACAAGACACTCGACAGGAATAACAATAGTGACTGGAGGTGGTGCCAAAATGTATTGAATTGGTTTAATAAATGAGTGATCAAGTAAAGAACAAATACATCCTCTGTAACAATTCCCAACACATATAATTAATTACTTCCTCTGTCACCCCTCATCACATTTCCATACCCGTTCATTGACACCTTATCTGCCAAGCAATTTCTGCATTATTTATTGTATTGGGCCATTCCCTCATTTCTGATCGTCTTATATTATTTGTGCATTCCTTATTGCTCACAATATCACAAAACACTATTCGACCCCAGCATGACACATCTGGGCTTGATCAGGCTGGATGTTATCCAACTGTGCTGACGTTTGACTTGTTATTTGGATGCAAGTGGCGGTCACTCTTGGTAGGCTGAAAATGATCATCTTGGTTGGCTGAATATGATCAAAATGGATTCTCTCGGCTGGCTTGAGAAGATCAATAAAGATTGACAGGTTACCATAATCAATTTTTTTGGTATAACTGTTAACATTGCAAATAAACGGAGTGACTGTGTGAGAGAGTGAGAGAAGTACATAGAGTTGATGATTGAACATAGAACTTAGAACTTTGAGGGCTAATTCTGTTGAATGTATACAGGCGACAAAGATGTGAGCCAATTATTTTGATTGCATAGATATCCTGACTGGTCGCATGCAGTCTGATTGAACGAGGTATTACCCGTGTATCATGGAGCGCATTCGTCCTCTGCACGCTGCACATAATAAAGATGATCACACTCTCGGCTGGTTGGATGTGATCAACCCGGCTGGCTTAAGATGATTGGGCCGCACCCAATCAAAAGGTCTTGGTTCCAGGACAGATGTATTTATGCAGATACACTTGCAAATGTAAAAAATGATGAGAATAATATCTATTATAACGAAATGTATGGCAGTCAGTAATGTATGATGATCACTAGTGTGCAATTGAACATCGCAAGGTGAGTATATATAATGGCCACCTACGCAGCTGGGCTGCCACATGCTCTTGAGTGTTAAGCATACCTGCGATTCAACTGTACTCAGGAGGCCAAGTTAGCTTAGAAGTCAAGTTCAGCTGGTACTGCCATACCCTCGGTCTGGACTAGATGGATGCAATCAAATCAGAATGTCTATCAGCTGACTGGAGACAATCGATCAGGGCTGGCAGACAGCATGCTGAAGACAATCCAGCCCAGCTGGCACTCTGGTTGCAAAATATAATGGAGCAGGACTGGGTCAGGGCTTGCTACATATAATCAACCTGGTTTCGTTTTTGGCTTGTTGGCAATAATCTAGCTGAGCCTGAACTGAGCTGGCTGCAAATAATCGAGCTGGTCTGCATTTTGGCTGGCTGGATCCAATCCAGCAGGGATGTCGCTGGGCTGATTGGACATAATCCAACTGGTCCGGATCTCACCTTGATGGGAATTAGCCAACTGTGCTGGCTTTAGGCTGGCTAAATTCGATTGAGCCGATATTGTTCTCAGTTTACTGGTCATGGTGCACATGGCACAGTCAAACAAAGAACACAGTTTATCACGGTTTCCAAGACACGATGTAGAGCTATATGCCACCGTGAAAACACCTTGCTTGAATAGCTGTCTGTGCAGTGCCTAACATCATATCATCTCAGACTTACATGTTACCCTGGCTACCAATGTTCCTGGTCATTCTGTCACACATCCCGTATGTGGACGTAACTAATTCACCTTTTTTGAATCCCTGTATTCTGTTTTCAATGTTGATGTATATATATAGTGTGGTCTAATAGGTTTGTGGTTACAGTGAGGATAATGGCAGGTGCTGATGATATTTCTTGCCTCAATGTCACGGTGAAATAGAATCATCCTGATTGGTCTTGCCCATGGGAGGAATGTGCAATTTAAATATTGTCTCTTACAAGTGCCTTTGCACTGCAGTGATAATCTTACATTTACATCTCAATTGTCTATCTCACCGATTGTGTTTTGCAACTTTATCATCCTGATTGATATACCTATATGTTCGAAACAAGAACTTGCACAATCTTAATATGCTTAAAATTGTTGTGTTAACCTGATTAATTGCATCATTTGTAGAGATACTGAAGAATGTCTAAAATATACTAGGATTATGAGAAGACTCAATTAATAAGAGATTTTATATCTGATATCCAAGCTTGTTGCTTCCAATAGTCCTCCTTTCTATGGACCTATCTTGGAGTCATTATGTTTACATAACTTATTTGTAACTTATGAAGCTTTTCAGTTATGTCCAGCTTGTCGAACATATTTTCTACTACTTCAGTTATTATGTTCAATATAGTATATTTAGCCCTCACATCCACCTGGGCAACTTTTCTGCACAGTGCTTTTTTGGTCTTGTTGATTTATTTGTGGTCTCCAAGGGATTATCATATTAATAGTTCTTGACTGAACTTGTCTTCATTGTGGCAATAGGGGTACTTGTCATTCAGGAGATACAGAACTGTTTCATTCCAATTTCAAACAATACAATATGGCAGAAATTTTGCTTGTTACTGAGTGTTCTGCCCCACAAGATCATTGCTTGTAGGTGTGGCTGTTGGTTCCTGTATTTGGTGATATGGCTGGTCTTTCAGGTATCGCGGATGTAGATAGAATGAAGAGTTTACATGATTGGTACAAGTAGTTGATAATGGCACCACATCTGGAATGTGAATCCAATCACGTAGTTTGTTGAGTCTATTCCGCGGTTGATACCAATATTCAGATTCCTCAATATCTCCGAATTTGTAGCTGTGGTTGGTATGGCTCATAATCGTCAGTTTAGGAGTAATCACGATTGTCATATGGATATTCAAGCAGACACTATAAAGTTTCTTAGTGGAAGTGCAATTGTACTTCCATGATCATCATGTATTCTATCAGATATACGTCTTTATCAATTTTGTTATTTGCAACCATATCAACTCTTATACTACAGTATTGAGTTATTGTTGTACTTACATTTGTTTCACATATATCCGTTTTGTGTCTTTGTTCAACAGTGGAAATTAAAGGTTATTTGCAACAGAGTATCATGATATTGTGTATAAGGATTCTCTCATAAAAGCAACAAGTTGATTATGTGACAGAATCTCTTCTCCTGATGCAGTTCTTCCAGCCACAACATGTAGGCTCATCTTTTATGTGTACTAGTTTGTGACCACAATAATCCCATTTGACCACACCTATTGTTAGTCGTTTTTGATACATTTGATTTGCTGAACCTAAACATTTCCTCGCAGAGTATAATTAATAATAAGTTATACAATGTATGGCATATGGAGATTGAAGTTTTCCTGTAATGATCGTGCCAGGGGCACTTGGCCCTCATAAGTGCACTTGGCCCTTGTAAGTACACTTGGCTGCCGAGGCCGGGTAAGCGCCCTTCATATACAATCTCCTAGCAAAGTGTTGTGGCATGCTAGTGATTATCTTACCAGCATACTATTCCATTGATATCTTTATCACTTATTCCCATTTGCAACTGTATCTACATATACCTATCAATACGAGGAAGTACGTTCTTACACTATAATCGCATTTCAGTAACCTGATACATTTCGCCGAAGGGATTTCATGATTAACCATTTCGACGTATCAGGCCTACACCAAGAACTATCTTCAGATTGTCGATTAAAGATAAGTATCCATCCAATTGAGTTGATTGACGATAGTAGGGACGATTCCGAGATGATTTAGATGTCAATCTGCCCTGAGAGACGTGTCATCTGCCATGACAGGCACTCCTGAGAACTTTAAAACTCTGATCGACCTACAACGAGTATCATCGCTAGAACGATGAATCTGGATTGGTTCGCCTGTCAGTTCACTGCCGCAGAGATGATTGTGAAGTCAATTGGCCCCGAGTGTTGTGTCACCTACCCCACATGATGATTTTGAACGAGTCTCACACCGCACTTTTGAAAACCTACAAGCATCCGAACTTTATAAGCAATGTATTTCGGGTCCATGGACAGGTGCAGTGACCATTCCCAGACGATTCGGGGGTCAATCGATCACGAGAAACGCGTCACCGGCCCTTATGGCCACTGCGGGATATATCACAAAACATGTTTAATGAGATCTATCACCTATGAACGAATGATTCGAGAGAGGTATTGTGTCTATTGGAGTTGATTGACATGGGCAGAGCCAATTTCGAAACGATTCCGAGGTCAATCGACCCTGATACACTCATGATCGGCCTGATGGCCAAACCCCTGAGAAGACCTCGAAACTCATTCGACGAGATCAATCACATACGAACGGATCACTGAGACGAATCCAACCTAATCGAGGATGAAGTGCTAGCGAATCCTTCATTGGCCCACGATAACTTGTCGATTAAATGGAGTCAATATGGAGAATGAGTACAGGAGTACAGAAGTGCACTTACCGAGAAAGACTTGGGATGGGCAGAGTTCAAGACCTTGATAGTGGAGCTGCAACCGCAGATCATGAAGCAGCTCAGAGTGGGAAGTTTATCGCCTGAATATTCTACAGTATCAAGCAGATCAAGCCGATACCCCATTGTGCGACTTTACGAAATGCGAACAAAATCAAACATCAAGTCATCGAATTCCCTAGCGGGATTGGACGCACATCAAGTAATCGTATCCCGTAGCGGGAATGGATGCACTTCCAGTCGTCGTATGCAGTAGCGGGAATGGACGCATCCTCTCCTCCATATCCCTGATCAGGATTGGGCAAATGGTTATCCTTTTGTATGTAGAAGAATATGATAACTTTCGGTTGACGCACCGGAGGTGCTGGTAGTGCCCATGGTATATGACCTGGTTCTAGGCTTGCCTTGCGTCAAGGCTAGGAACCCTGAGGGCGACTGGGAAGTCCAGTCGACTTCTAGCTCTGCAGACCCCAAGTGGCGATTGAAATAGACGGATGGCCATCGTCTATTAGATGTCGAATCCTCCACAGGCATCGGAGTAGGGCGGTGAAGATATTTAGTCTGCTGATATCTGCTGGGAGCCACTGCATTCCAGTATCTCTTACGTGGCGACCAGATTCTCGCGGCATTCATCATACTCCTTGGCGATTGCACAGGGTTTCTGATTTTTTACATGGAAGGCATCATCAATGGTCAGAGTAGCACCTGGAGCTGGACGAGCGAGCAAGTGCAACGGAAGTAGTTGCGGCAGAAGACTTACCAACAATGCGGAGCTAGAATGACTGCTACCGGCTCGCCAAATCAAGAAGGGAGTTCAACGGCTGTGGTGACTTGGTTCCATCGTGGTCGGCCGTTAGACCCATGCCACCTGGTTTCCGCGACATTTACCGCTCCATCTTTTGCATTGAACAAATTGGCTAAAATAAGTGAAGCTGATATGGTGTTGTATAATATATACTGGCAGATACATCAGAGATGATGGACACTCACCGATAGCGCAACTGAGTATAGGTAATTCATCAAGGTCATTAGTCAAGGCCGAGATGCTGCCACCACATCGATCAATTGACCATGCGATTGACCTATAACCCTGGCACAAGCTGCCATCCGAGCGTATCAATAACCTGTCGCAGGGTTGAATCAAGAACTCTAAAGGGCTACATCGAGACAAACCTGGCCTATGGTTTTATCCAGCGGCCATCATCACCAGGGCCAATATTATTGCACAGCAGGACAGCGGCTCGACACTTGGGACTTGACTACCGAGTTTTCAACGCGAGCACAATCAAGTATCAGTACCCCTTTCCATGGATCTCAGAGGTGCTTGATCATATTGGCAGCAATGACGAATGGCTGCTGTGGGAATGGCACTTATAGAGCCACAGGAGAGCAGCAGAATACAGATTCTCTAGTGCAGGGTGCGATAGTGCACGCTCTTGAGAAGAATATCAAGTCCTCTTGCCGATATGGCAATACAAGGTTGCGTTTTAAGACTATCCTTTCTTTAAGAAACACTTACTGTATAAGAGACTCTGCAAGACATGCAATTGAATGTAGATACAGAAGCATGTAAGCCCCAATGGCAAGCAAAACTGTCTTATCAACGAGAGAATTGATAAGAATCGACAACTCATTTAGTCGTCATGGGCGCGCCAAATTCAAAACAGGGGAATGACCGTTCCGGATTCCGAGAAACTGCTACAACAATGAAATCCGCACCAGAAGTGCTGGAACGGTAACACATCATTCTGCAGACGTCAAGTACACCTCGCCTCCTAAGTGTACTTGGCCTCGCCAACAACTTCACTATCGAGCACCTGGAAGTCATTGAGATCTTATCGGCGTATGACCTCACTATCGGGCCCCTGGACGGTACAAAAACCCCGCGGACAGTCTGTCTAGACGACCCATTCATGAGATCGTCTACGAGAAGCCTGACGCATGGCTCTTAGCAACCCTGACAGTTGAACTGTACGATCACCTCCTACTGCCGAATAAGAAGGCCCAGGCTACTGACCCATTGGCGGTCAACATCTTCGATAAGCTAATCGATAACCCAATGGCACGAGTCATAGCTGAAGCTGAAGGCGAGACACAATGGAGTGTCGTCGCTAGAGCTCTGACCAACAAGGGGAGAATATTTGTCTCTGCGGAGATGCTCTCGTTGGTAAAGTCATAAGTCTCCTTTCCAACCCTGAGTCCGGCCACTTTGGAGCTCTTAAAACTGCTGGATTATTCCCTAGGGATTTCTACTTGCCTATGATAGACGGACGAGTACAAAGGAAGTACATCAGCGGCAATGAATGATTACGCTACTGGTCTTCATCACCGAATCGGAAATACCAACGAATGCATCAACTGCACAATCAGCTGCAACCAATACTATTTATTGAGTCAACTGTATCCAGTGCTAGCGGCAGAGAGCCGGCGAAATCGGCAGTTGAGATGCCAAGCTGTGCGGAATGCGAACCGGCTGAAATCCTTGATGGACGTAAAAGAATACTACCACGTGAGAGCTTCCGAATTACATGGTAATTATGACCCTGTACGGAACCCCTAAGAATAATATATATCAACCAATGAATACACTCTGCAATTGCCTTTTATATCTGAGAGCACCAAACGAAGCCATGACGATTATCGATTGACGTCGCCGGAGATACTGGTGATTAACCGTAACAGGATAGATTTCACGGTGTGTGCCCCAAATTAGGCTTGGAAGGGCATGATGTGTGCTAACCAACTACTGATGGGATTCGGCAGTCAAAGGCATGTGAACCGGAGAATGAATGCCTTGAGGCACCTGGAGGGGAGGCATACTTGGTTGCTTTGTGAGAACAACCTTATGGCACACATACAAGGTAGATACCACAACTCGTATTAGCATGTACGAATGCCTGTCGACATTTGATGACTTCAATCGAGGGCCGAACGAGGCTGACACAAGTCATCCAACCACCACTGAACCTTAAGCAGAATGAAAAATTCCGAGAGTGGAGGCTATCACCGATGAGGTCTGCCGTGTGCTTGAGTACATGAAAGCACAGAGACATGGAAATCATACGAATCTGAGAGCTCTCAAGAGTAGCAGCTTTGACCAAGATAACTACATTATTCAATTTGGCCTGTTGACCGCTGCAGAGATGCGCTACCGGACAGGATGGCCACCCCTGAGATTTCGAAATTGGTTCGACGAAAGAAATCGGTTACGAACGTACGATCAATTAGATGGAAGTCGAGACTTCATCCAGCATATCACATGTCGATTACGATATATCGATGCCAAATGACACCCCCAAGTCGGCCAATGACATTTACAAATTTGAGCACCACTGAGATAGCACTACGGAGATCAATTGCTTGGATTCTGAGAAACTGGAAGTCCACTTGGACATTCGGAACCATGGACTTGCATGCCTGCTAAAGCAGCTTCGATCCGGAGGTGGACTTGGAGGAATCAGGATCAATTGGACGTTTCCTTCTCTTCTCTTTCTTCTCTTCGTTTCTTATAGATCTTGGTCAGGTAAAAATGGGGTCAGCATGGGTTTTACCATCGCAACTGGAGGTGGAGTTTGCTCGTGGGCCAATTCCGCCTTAAGGCTGCCGTGATGGCACCGAGCGGTTGTGGGATGTATGCAGACGTACGAAGGCGTATGCACGTTAACTTGTCACTCTTTATGTATATATATTTTGCACTCCAGGAGGTCTGCCGATTAACAGGGTGATGATGTAATTGCTGTGTCAGGGGCACTGGGCCGTTGTAAGTGCACTTAGCTGCCGAGGGTGGGTAAGCGCAATGTATATATAATCACCTTGTAAAGTGCTTTTGGCACGCTAGCGATTATCTTACCTATATACTGTACAATTGATATCTTTATCACTTATTCCTGTGAGCAACCTTTTCTACATATATCTATCCATACGAGTACGTACATTCTTACACTCCCTATCAATGTTAAATATAAACAGATAAAAGGGCCATGGTGAATGAGTGTAGATGAATATTGATTTTATTATATTTTCTGACTTCCTATGTGATCATACTCATATAGTACTGATTCAACATTTCCAACAGTATCAGTGATTGAATAATCTTTGGAATGAATAAATATGATGGATTTGCACTTCTACATTGATTTATTTATTTTTTTCTTAATTTATTTAGTTATTTATTCATTCATTCATTCATTTATTTATTCGTTCGTTCGTTCATTCATTCATTCATTCATTAATTTATTCATTCGTTCATTCATTCCTTCATTCGTTCGTTTGTTCGTTTATTCATTCATACATTTATTTATTCATTTATTTATTCATTTGTTTATTCGTTTATTTATTTATTTATTTATTCATTTATTCGTTCGTTCATTGATTTATTTATTCATTTATTTGTTGATTTATTTGTTGATTTATTTATTTGTTCCTTCATTTATTCATTTATTCATTTATTTCTTCATTCATTCGTTCATCCATTCATTCATTCATTGGTTCATTGCTTTCTTCCTTCGTTCATTCATTTTTTCGTTCATTTATTTGTTCATCCATTCGTTTTCCCATTTATTCATTTATTTATTCGTTTATTTATGTCACAAGGGATATTGACTTTGTACCTGCTCTCCCTCCGAAGATGCCAAGTCCAAGTCCACCTGATCATCTGCATGATATCCTGATATTTCAGCAAGAGGAAAATCATACAATCGATTCACAATCAGCAGAGCCTTCGAAGCCAAGTACTTTGGAACTTATGCATTCCGAGATGCCCACAATAGATACTTCTACTTATGACTTATTGGAGTCTATTACTCTCTGAGCTCCAGCAGTATATTCGGCACCCATTCAGCATCAGGCTGTACCACCTAAATCAGAGTCGTTTGAATACACAAAATCTCATTCACCAATCCAATGAAAGAACCACCCAGGGGCCACAGCTCCCAAAGTGATGCATGAACCTTTAGCACTCCTTGATTTCATCAGGATCAACAGCAGCCATGTTCAACCAGGCACCAGAAACCTACTTGTACACCATCTGCACAACAAAATCACAGTGCAGTAGGTCAGGCAAAGTGCCCGCGTTACCATGCTCGGGATTTCTTATTACTGTTACCCCTATGTGACGAGATGTTATTGCTTTTACCGCACCACATCAGGTACATTATCGCAGCTTATCGCAGCTTATGGTGGCTTAGTGCACACTACCGTATATTCATGTACGGTTTTTCGATTTGGAAGATAATATGGGAATATATGAGTATGATTTGTTACTATGAGACTTGCATACACCTCCAAGTCCTTCTAATTAGATCTAAATATTAATCATTTATCAAATAGAAAATTGTAATGGTGTTGCAGAATCTACATCTCTCTGAATTTACATAGCTCTAGAATACAACAACTCTTACAACGACTCCCTAGATAATCTAACAACGGCCAATGGCATGACACTGTGCGATGGAGTTTGGTGGCAACTGTCACCGGCCCAGATATGGTGGACGGCGGCGACTCCGACAGTGGCTCACAACTCTGACATGGGCTTACTCTGACAAGATGGTGCGTCTTCGACGGTGGCTGACAACTCTGACAACTTTGATAACTCTGACAAACACTCTCACAATAACTCAGCAAATAACTCTGAAAACTACTCTGACAATGGTTCAGACTCTTACAAGCTGATGCGGTGGGCTAATGGCATCTAGTATATCATGTTGTATGTTTCCAAAGATGTATGCTGGTTGAAAAAATATTGGTTATCAACACCACCACTCAGCACAGGATGAACGGGAATGACTACTGAACACACATTTATGATCTGTCGTGATCTTTGTTGAACATTCCAACACATTATCATCCCATGATTGACTTTTGGCATAGCAGACGGCAGATATTATAATTCTTCCACCAATAAAAGAACGTGATGTACACTGTGTCATACCACCCTCCTGTTTGCGTTGGCTTTCCCGGTGTTAATGCGATCGCTGAAACGAAAAGCATACGGTAACTTGGCACAGTGATATCCTTCCTGCCGAATCCAGTTATCATTGCGTGGTGCTCTATTCTCTTGTCGCAAGATATGGTCGAATCGAGTACCATGTCTGTGCCATTTCTCTACACATCGTGCTTTTTGAACTATGACAGGATCAGAATTGTTGTTCTGCTGTATAGTGACTGTGACGCCGTTTGCTATGCAAATCTTTTGATGGACATTCAACGATTCTTGGAACCCAAGGGCTCGTAGCTCTCTGCTGGCATCTGAATCCTTTCGGAATGCGGCAAAATATTATGTCAGTGATTGCATGAACTCTGACACAATAATGTCATTGGGGAAAGCCAGGGATGCAATTGGGTTGCGCTTTTTCATCACTCCATTGATGCGGGCGTTGAGGCTTGGAATTGGTTTATCACACAAAGGAGAGTCACCCATAAGCAACATTCTGTATGTATCGACCTTGGCTGAGAGTGGGGCAGCTTCAATCATGTACCGCAGAATGCTGACTCTAAACTTAATATGAATGAGACCTGTTTCCAATCGCAACATCTGCGGAATATAGTCAACCTTTTCGATGCACGATAACCATCTTCAATGATGTTTTTGTGGGCAGCGTCACAAACTTCAATGTCACAGTTATCGGCTAAACCCATCTCTTTGATACATTTGATGTAATGAAATGGACAATGGGTTTTGGGATTTTGCTTATAGACTAATTGTGGCGGTATAGTAGAAAGAGGTGTATGTTCCTCGTGATGCCGTGATGTGCGTCCTGAAGATGTCGGAGTGTGGATTCGGTGTGAGAGTGGTCTCCAGCAATCAGTATGAAGTCAATGACCAATTTGAGGAATTTGAGGTGATTGGGATGCCGTTCCAGAAGAGGGGCCAGTGCTGCCAGCCAAACCTTCAACATATTTTTGTATTCGCTACAGGTTAATTGTTTGACTGCAGTCAATATGTCGCAAAACTGGCAAATATCGGAGAAACGAGGCAACACAAAAATAGTTCAACTATCAGCCTCAATACCTTTTCTGCGCCATATATAGTTTTCAGAAAATCAATCATCTATTCCCATGTGTGATCCTTAAACATGCCCTTCAAGAGGTGATGCAGCCAATCATTGTTTTTGCTCACATATATGTTGCTACCCGCATGGGTATCGGGGAAATATGGGCAGTGTTCAAACTTTCACAACCCCACATCATTTACAGCCACTACTAACATATGTTCATATTGTTGGGGTTGGCGTCGTCTTGGCCTGCAGTTTAAGCCGGGCATGTCATCAGGATCTCTCTCACGACTAAGACACCAGACATACTTAACCCCAGTTATATTACATTGCTCAGGGTATTCTGCGAGAAACAATGCCATCAGGGGATATTCGTAGCAAGTGCGACCGTCTGCACACAGAACCATGATTGCACTCTTCGCTCGCTCCTCCAACAGACGAAGTATTGTTGAAATAGATTCTCAATATGCCATCTTAATAGTCTGGGTTTTCGGGCCGTTTGGAAATCTTGGCAGAAGTCCAATCAGTATCAATCCGTTCGACTTAACAGATCGTCGTTTCACCTAGGAAAGCTTGCCGATACTTAAATAAACTGCCGACGCTGACTTGTCATGACTCAATATTGAAATCAAGGTTTTATCATTACCGAGTATGACTGGGACCACTGTCGATCCATCTGGCACAGATTCCTGAAATGTATCGGCCATATAACACTGCGACACTCTGACACTCCGACACTCTTCACACCCCGACACTCTGACTCTTTGACACTCTGCCAACACACTGAAAGCGTGACACTCTGACACCCCGACACTCTGATTCCGGAATGCACTGACTCTGCAACCCTCAGACACTGCCACACTTTGGCAACGCACCCTGGAACCGCCACCGTTTGATATTACTACACCACAGAACTCTGACATCACACTTTGACGCCGTGAAACTCTGACACTGCAATTCTCTGACACACACTCTGACTGAAAAGAACTTTCTAACAGAGGGAAACTTGAATATGTTTTCCACCACCAGTCTGCAGTCCAGATGTCAGTATATATACATTCACCGCTTCAATCAATTTGCCGTACTGGGGCATAAGAGTGATAGTCTTTAAATGGTGGCTGGCCAAGAATATATTGTACTGCCGCAATAGGATTCCGGTACCAGAATATGGTGGCTTTTCCTTCAACATTGACTGAACCCTCCTCCCATCCACATCCAAGCCCATCCATGTATTCCATGTCCACAATGAGTTGTTCTAAATGATTGGCATGCTTGACATCGGTACCGGTCACAATAAGCCGTCATTAAAGGAGGTTATTGAGTTGCGTTTTTGGTACGTTTGTGTCCACAATGGAACAGCAAAGTTGCCATTGTTCGGTTGTCGTATATGGGGCAAATGGGTCCCAGTTATCCAATTAAAATGATGGTTTATGTACTATATTATCGACAGCAGCTGCAGCATTTGGGAAAACCTCTGTACATTGTGTGTTGTTGTCAAAACTGAAAATGTCATCTGTGTCTGAGTCTGCATCAAACCTTGGGTCCCTAGGTTCGAACCCAGCATCGGACTCCTCGGGTTGAAGGTAATTTTCGTAGCGACCATGTGTTATACGACGATGGCATGTGAGACCACTTCGTCGGGACAAGTGGCGTCTGGAAGATGTGCAAATGAAGGATTGCATGGGTTAACTTTGATGTTGAACGTGTTAGAATCAGCTTACTCCGTTAACCCCAAATAGGGAGCGAATTACATGGTGACGTATAATGCATAATTGCACCTATGCGGTCTATCTCAACATAATCTTCAATTTTGCATTTTCAATCAACCCCTCTCTACAAACTAGATTTTCAGCATCTTGTTCATATATGCCTTCTCAAAACCAACCACACGCTTCCAGCTCCCCAACTCAGTTTGCCTTGCAATGAGCACATTTGTACGGTTTTTGCCAAGAAAGGCAGCATCTGGTGTGCGAGGAATACATAAGTACGTCTAAACCTCCCCTTCTAGTAGAGTATATGTCTCATTCTATCTTCTAGTAATCTCATACTCATATCTCTGTAATGGCGGTTGCAGGTGCACTTCGCTGCCGAGGCCGGGTAACCACCCGTCATATATAATCACCTCGCGAAGTGCTTTTGGCAAGGTAGCTATTATCTTACTACCTTACTGTACAATTGATATCATCTTTATCACATATCCTCGTTTGCAACCGTATCTGTGCATATCTATCCATACGTGGACGTACGTCCTTACACTATAATCCCTTTTCAGTCACCAGATACGTTTCGCTCACGAGATTTCGTGATTTCTTTACTTTTTCGACGCGTCAGACCTACACCGAGAACTATTGTTAGATTGTCGATACTAGATAAGTAATCATCCAATTGAGTTGATTGACGGTAGTAGGGACGATTCGGAGATGGTTTAGATGTCAATCGGCCTCGAAGAGACGCGTCACCTGCCATGATAGGCACTCCTGAAAACTTGAAAACTCTCTTCTCGACCTACACTGAGTATCATCACGAGATCAATGGATCATGATAAGTATACCTGTCAATCAAGCTACTACTCCACATGCCGATTTCGAACGAGTCGCAACACCTCACTTTTCGAAACCTATAAGCATCGAAACTTTATAAGTATTCCTATATCGAGTCAATTGACTACTGCAGAGACGATTCCGAGACGATTCGGAGGTCAATCGATTCGAAGAAACGCATCACCGACCGCGATCGTTATATCAGAGACGATTCCACGACGATTCAGAGATCAGCTGGGGGTGAATCGATCCCGAGAAATGCGTCACCGGCCATTATGACCACTGCTGAGTAGACCTCGAAACACGTTGAACGAGGTCCATCGCATACGAACTGATGATTGAGACGAATCGAACCTTCATCAACGTCAGTCTCACATATCGATTAATTGGTTCTTCGATACCTCTTTTCCAACGCGTCAATGTCGTTGTATCCCCTAGCGGGAATGGACGCATCCTCTCCTCCATATCCCTGATCAGGATTGTGCAAATGGTTATCCTTTTGTATATAGGAGAATAAGATAGCCCTTCGGTTGACGAACCGAAGGTGCTGGTCGTGCCTATGGCATACGACCTGCTGAGGTTGAATAGACATCCGGTCGACTTCTAGCCCTGCGGACCCCTAGCGGAAAAAACAGGTTCAAGGCCGCGGACTCAAATGAGCCTGTGGCACCACCGGCGGCCACCCAGGTGACGTCGGAGGGCGGGGATCCAGACATATATCTGCTTGGAGCCGCCGCATTCGAGAGTCTCATAGCTAGCGACGAGATTCTCGAGGCATTCGTCAGACTACTTGGCGATTGCACAGGGATGCTGGGAGCTCCCATGGAAGGCACCACACATGTAGGAGAAGCCCCTGGAGCTGGACAAGCGAGCAGGAGCAGCAGCGGTAGTTGCGGCAGAAGAATTACCAACAATGCGGGGCTTGAATGACTGCTACCAGCTCGCCGAGTCAAGAAGGGAGTTCGCCGGCTGCGGTGCCTTGGTTCCATCGTGGACGGCCGTTAGACCCGTGGCTCCTGGTTTCCGCGACACTTCCGCTTCCATTCTCATATAAGAACTTAGTACTAACGTGTGCAGATGGAGCGGACGAGACCGGCCAGGGAGTGCCGGGAGTACTGACCGACGACGGCGGCCATATCGCCGCCAAGTATCAGGAATTCGTGGAAGTCTTTAGTCAAGGCAGAGACACTGCCACCGCACCGGTCAATTTACCATGCGATTCACCCCGGGCACAAGCTGCCATATGTGCGTACCTATTACCT
>MU122648.1:0-18672 GCA_014904905.1 Wilcoxina mikolae CBS 423.85 | reverse complement strand
TTGTTATGCTTGTTCTTGGTTATTTGTTTGTACCTCACCGGCCATAGCCTGCGGGCTGCATGCTGTATGATGAATAAATAAATAAATAAATAAATAAATTCCCGGGAAAGTTGATATATAGGTCCCACTTTCACCTGGTCGTCGGGTACTTTCAAGTGAATTTCTTGATCGTGTGGGCCGTGAGAGAGTAGCTTTTCAGCTTCGTGAGGGTCAAACAGTAACATCCACTTATGATACTGTTGAGGAAGTTTTTCTGCTAATATGCTGGTTGACGCGAAGCATAAAGCACCGATGTTGATTGCGTCTTTATGTGTGACAATACGATCATCGTAGGGAATTTCTCAATTTGTGTGGACACGACCGTGATTGTAGCACTTCTGCTCACACTCCGTGAAGTGTAAACATCCATATGTAGCTCCCTGTGCCTTGTATTGTTTCAGATACCATGCGGGTATTAGAACGTTATAGTCAGTATGCATCGGCACTACCTCAATAGTTTCGAGGGTGCGATGATTCCTAAAAGCTAAACCAAGGAGTATAGTATAAACATTTGGTAAACCAACTGACTTACCGCTAAAATCTTTTGCATTGATATTCTTCTTTCTTTTAACAACCGGTATCTTAAACACCTTTGCACACTGTGGTGATATGGTGAAAGACGTCAATCTCAAATCCAGCATGGCTCGGACCGGAAACTGCTGTATTTTTCCATCACTGTCCGTGTGGTCCACAAAGAACCGGTATACGGGTCGTTCCCCAATTCTGGTTTTTGTAAGGGCGTACGTCCGTGTACGGCCTCGTATAAGAGTATATGGTAGATACGGTTGCAAACGAGGATTCGAGAATGAGGTAGATTCAATAGGTAAGGTTATCGATGGCGTGCAAGAGCACTCGCACGAGCTGACTATATACAGGGCAGATGGACGGTTACCCTACCATAGGCCGCCATTACAGTAAGGTTATCGATGGCGTGCAAGAGCACTCGCACGAGCTGACTATATACTGGGCAGATGTGCAGTTACCCGGCTGCCATTACATCATCCCCCTCTTTATCTGCAGACCTCCTGGGCTGTATACCCGTACATGAAGAGAAGAAGAAAGAATCCAAGCTCGTACGCCCTCGTACGGTCTCGTAAATCCCGCTGCCGATCGGTACCGCTCGAGGGTGACCTTTCGGTGGATCCAGCGTACGGGGAAAGTCCACCTCCAGTGGTAGGTGGTAAAACCCGTGCCGAAGCCATTTGTACCAGACCGAGATCCAATACGAAGAGAAGAGGAGAAAACAAGAAGGAAACGTCCAATTGACCCCTGTAACCTCCATATCTCTATATCTCCATATCTCCATATCCAAGCACTCGGCATACCATAGCTTTCGTCGTGCAGGCTCGGAGGTGTGAATCGGCGTCGCGTCGGACGTCATTGACCGATTCGAAGTTCTCGTCATCAATCGTATGTCGTTTGTCGATTATCTAACCCGTGAGCATCCAAGAAAAGATCGAACTTACAATGTAATCAATCAAGTGCGCTTAGCTCGCGCAAAGCTTGTGCCATCAGTAGTCTTTCTCCATAAGTGCACTTCCGTGCTCGTGTAATAATTCTCCGTAAGTGCACTTCGTCTGTGCAATGCTGACGCTCGTAGGTGCGCTTCGGAGCTTCCGCTCAGGTCGGAGGAAGGCAATCGTCAAGTACGCTTGAGAGCTTCCGCTCAGATCGTAGAAAGATAATCGTCAAGTGCGCTTCAGAGCTTCCGATTCAGGTGCACTTCCATGCAAACCATAAGGTGCACTTCCGTGCAAACCATAAGGTGCACTTCCGTGCAAAGGATAAGGTGCACTTCCGTGCAAAGGATAAGGTGCACTTCCGTGCAAACGATGATCGTGATCGTGTCCGCTTGAAATCCGGATCGTAGGTACGGTCATCCCATCCGTCATCGACTTCGCTTCTTCCTTCGACATTCGGTTGCCCTCCGACTTTTGCCCTTCGACTATGCCCTTCAACCTTGGACTCTCATTTGCAGACATCACCACCTGCCCATCAGCCCGGGTGGAGATGAATGCCGGTTCGGGTAGTAGCCCGAGTCGCCTGAGCGGCCTCGGCACCATAAAGATACTCAAAACACTGAACCGAGATGCTCGTCTTACTTCGTCTTTGGGCCTTATAGCGTCTTTGGGTCTTATTTCGTCTTCGGTTTCCTTCCATCTTTAGACTTCGCGTTGAGCTCGATGGTCTGGCTCGATGGTCTGGCACGTATATCGACGCGTCAAGAAAATGGGGTACTGAGACCCGTAGGATATCTCTCGTCGATTCGTAGAATTTCTCGAGGGTAGAACGCGTATATTCGTGTGATTTCTCGAAGTAATCTCGTGTATTCGTATGACTTCTCGATGATAGGTTACGCATCGAAAAGGAGTAATTCACGAAATCCTGTGAGCGAAATGTATCCAATTACTTAAGATTGATAACAGTGTAAGGGCATACGTCCGTGTACGGCCTCGTATAAGAGTATATGGTAGATACGGTTGCAAACGAGGATTCGAGAATGAGGTAGATTCAATAGGTAAGGTTATCGATGGCATGCAAGAGCACTCGTACGAGCTCACTATATACTGGGCGGATGTGCGGTTACCTGGCCGCCATTACAGTTTTCGGGATTTTGTGTACGTAGTTCGTTTCGTAATACACAAAGTCGTTGGAGGTATTTTGTCGTTTTGATGTGGGTTCCTCTTCCGAGGGGGAGTGCTTTCGTTTGGTAGCCATCCTTTCGACAATGGCTCGGCTACAACGGGTCGTTGAGGGTAGTATTGTTCTACCACTCGTAATTAGGTTCTTCGTTTAGGAGTTCTGTAAATATTGCTGGTTCGTTGTTTCAGAAGTCCTCCTCTGGATAATGTTCTTCAACTTCGTAGATAGTTGGAAGAGCGTCGAGTGCTCTTCCGATTGTTGTATGTGTACCTCCGCAGTTGTGTTCGCAGTAACAGGTATACCACTCCTCACAACCAAAGTGCATACCCTTGTACCTAGTACAGGAATCTCCGAATGCTGGGTCATCAATAGCAAGACCTCTCCCGTATTGGGCCTCCTCTGTCTAGTATAGATTCCAAGAGTATGGGTGATCAGATTGTTCCCAAAAGAACGATTCGAGAGGTTCTTCTGGTTCGTTAAGAATGTCGTCAATGCTTGTGAATGCATTGAGGGGTTCTGGTTCTGCGAGCGAGCAAGGTGTTCCTGCTAAGTCGAAGAAATTAATGCGTCCGTGATTGTTTGTATCGTATGGTGTCATAGTTCTTTCTGGGAGTGTTGTCTTTTTGCAGTACTACTGGCCAGCAGTTTCATCCCTTCCGGACTCCTCAAGGTACTGACCGGGTCATAACATAATAAAGGCTTTCTCCCGCCTATCTCTGTATCCTTCACTCTATCCCGATACTTACCATTAATCCGAGCTATCCTGTTGCTCCCACCAATTATCTGCCACGTCCGAGTCTTCTTTTTCACTGACGACGGATTCCGAACCGGATGGTATTTCTCCATCTGAAGTTTCCTCAACCTCCTCTGGTTCTCCAACTACATAATCATCTCCTTCATCATCCAACTGGTCGTATGCCCCGACCTTCATCTTCTGATATGCTTTCGGGTGGCCGAAATCGGCGGTTCCTTTTGACAATATAATGTCCCGAATACATTGCATGGTGTTGTGATTGCCTTTCCTATCGGCAGGCCATGCGCAGCGTTGATACTCCTTCGCTGCTCTTCTTCTTGCCAGTTCTCCATTGTCGATTCCTTCTGTCAACTGGCGAAACGTTTTGCCATCTGAGTTGACATAAGGGTTCGGTTTGGACGATCCCTGACTGTCGGTTCGTCGTTACGTTCCATTTTGTTCAAAACGTTGTCGTCGTC
The DNA here is from genome assembly GCA_014904905.1 of Wilcoxina mikolae CBS 423.85. NCBI lineage: Eukaryota > Fungi > Ascomycota > Pezizomycetes > Pezizales > Pyronemataceae > Wilcoxina > Wilcoxina mikolae. Next base: position 14,778 of record MU122648.1, on the reverse strand, counting down.
TTTGGAATCTAGAGCCAAGACCCCTGGGCTTTTGGATCTTTCCCCGATCTTTGTTGACTCGTCCGGAGGATGTTTCGGATGTCCTTGACTTCCCCATAAATACGAAAATTTTCTCGTTTGTCTTCCAAACTTCAACATTCTTGCCAGCGTTTATGATAATTTCCCGAAGTTCATCATCGGTCTTATCCGCCGGGTTGATAAGAGTAAGATGCTTAAAGATTTCGGAGGGTAGCTTGCTCATTAGCATAGTCCGATATGATACTCCAAAAATCTTTGCTTTTGCGTTCAGGGTATCGAACTCCGTAATCATATCCTGAATATTCCCACCATATTTGAGTTCAGTGAGTGCTTTGTACGCTGTTTCCTGTTGATGTTTGTTATGGAAACGAGCGTTGATTGCTGCCCGGTATACCGATCAACTGCGAGGGTGTTTTCCCGCATGTGCTTCCGATTCCCACAGCATGTGCCAAGCCAATGCGTGATCCTCCAGTCGTCCTCTTACGTACTGAATTTTGAGGCCTGAGCCGGTAAATAAATGTGGCTGGTCTGCGACGAATGCTTCCATACTCATCCACCACACATCAAAATCTTCCGAAGACCTTCCTTTGAATTTTGCCGGGTCTGACAACTTAAGCCGTATTTCTCGGCGTCTCTCGGGTTGTTGAGTACTCGTTCTTTGACGGCGCCCATTGTTTCCATTTCCGGAGTGGTGAGATTCCGAATGGTGTGATCCTGGTAGAGGTGGATCTCCACCCGCCGGTGGTGGTGGGTTAGCTGGTCCTGCCTGATCCTCTTCTGCTGCAGGAGCCTCCCCTAAACCAACATCTGTTCCAGATCCTCCCCTTAGACCAATGATTTCTGCAACATCCGAATCTGAAATTGGCAAAATACTTCTGCCTCGTTCTTCTGCCCGTTGTTGCCATTGTTGGATCTGAACTCGTCTATCTGGGTGGACTGGTGTTGATTCTGATATCTTAGCTTTCTCAAAAGCCGAGGTTAATCCCGTGTGTTCTTTTTGGAGTTTGTTGTCCTGTGCCTCCAGGATTTGGTGGTCCATCCACGATGGTACTTCCTCCGTGAACCTTTTCTCCATTCTTGCCATTCTTTCCTGTTGCGACTTCATCGCTGCATTCCATGCCGACATTTTTACCTGAAGTGTCCTAACTTGATTCTCGCATTCCGTTATCCTGTCCCGTAGACTGGCAAATTCTTCTGATGCTTCCTTAACAAGGTAATTATTCTGACATTGCAGTGCTGCCAGTCCCATCCTCATCTCGTTCAACACTGGGTTGAGGATTTGGATCTGTTCCTCGTGTCCCATGATGACCTGTTGTTCGAGGGCCTTGTCGGTTTCCACCTGTTGACTGAAGAGCTGACAACTGAGTCGAACGTCTTCGAATTCCGCCTCAATAGCTTCCTTCTCGCTGTTGCAGGCCTCGACTAGTTGTTGAAACTCCTGATCCAGATGACTGACCTGGGCCTGCACGCTGTCGATTATCTCTGTGTCCTCGTCCTTCTTGGAGTCGAGTTACTGCCTCCTCGAGGCCTCGTACTGCTCTTGTAGTTTTCTGACCTATTCTGGTAAGGGTCTGGAGGGTTGTTTGGATTTTGCGATTCCAGATGACGCTGGTGCCAACTGGTTCGCTCCTGAGAGAAGTCGGCGCCTGTTGCTGGCCATTGTGAAGCTGTCGGGAGGGGAATGTATAAGGTTCCGAGGGTCGCTGTGATAGTCAGAGTTGAATTCTTGTAAAGAAATTGCAGGTTATACAATTTCCATTGCAGCCTTGCGTACAGTGTTCTGCGCAAAAATGTTGTAACATAGGTCCTTCTGGATGACCCGTGAATGTTATTCCGCAGCAACCTCTGTTATCGCAAACGATGCAATTTGTAGTCATAAACACTTTTGGACGTGTCCAAAATATTATACTGTTACGGGGATACTTAGCGATAAAGTATGGCCGCCTACTTCCTTAGAAGTCGTATGTATCCTGAAGATAGTCTTCAGAATCGTCGTGGTCAGATTGAACCTCGTAATCTTCGATTGGGAGGTTGTGGTATTCAGAGGGAAGTTCACGGGTATAGAACCAGTGAAAATATTCGTACTCAATATCGTACGTATAGATAAAGATACTCGCAATGCGGAAATCGCTTGGAGTGATTGCTCGTTCGTAAAGGGCGTGAGCGTAAAGGACAATAGAGTCAAGATCTCGAAAATTCATAAAGTATATTGTAAAGGTAAATATTCTTGAAGTAGAAAACAACAATAATATTTTAGTGTCTTGTCTGCTGGTGTGTTCTGACTGTGGATTGCTGCTAGAGCTTGATGTTTTTATTTTGCGGGTGCAAAGGCGGTTCTTTTATAGAGTGAGTTACTGGTATACTCTCTATGACTTCAGCGTTTGTACTAAGATAGCTATGGCCTCCGATCGTTAGGCTGGTTACTCGATCTCGGTAGGTTGCGCTACTTTTCCGTTTGACGTTCGGCACTTTTTAAAGTGCAAGGCATCCCTGTAGGTTATCCTCATGCCACCAGGTTTTGCCACGTAGCTGATAAGCCTGTTTGCTTTTCTTCTGGCCTGTATGCTTAGGCAGAAAACAGGTTTTCAGCAACGACCGCTGACGCGTTCATCGAATCATCACTTCCTCTTAGATCTCTCGACTCAATGTTAAATCGGATAGTGGGTTACAGGGATATGTTTACCCTCATAGACTTGCGTCGGCGACCAGCCGCTGCTATGCCACGTATCGCACTTCCCATCTCGCTGTCTTTTACTCCCATTGCAGGGCTGCAGCTTATGTCGGACCAGACCACCTGCGATCTGCCGTTACTCGGGGAGTCGACCCACACACAAGTTCTCAACAGGTAGATTGAACTACCGGGGCACAGTTAACATATGGAGTCCCTAGACTGTATAGTTATCCCCATAGTAAAGTCCCTCTTCTCGAACTCTGACGTGTGCCTGCCGGAGAGTGTAGAAGCGTACTCCGCTCTAGCCGGCTGTCCCATATTGCTAATTAGGTGAAGTAGTTCTGGTCGAAACTATCATGCACAGCTGACCCGAAAGTCCCCGCAATGGCATGATAGTACGTTGACAACTCATGACATCTCTAACTATCGCCGGCCTAGACGTACAGTAGCATGCCAGCCTAAGTGTTCGAGACTGATGTTTTCGCCAGCTAAGTGTCGTGACTATTGCTGTTTGATCGAGAAGGTGTACTGCCCATGCGCGGGTTAATCATTTCGCTTTGCCAGGGCTCGGTATTGGATAGGCTCGTATGTCACGCAGGACTTTGTCGCTCAAAGGATGGGATAGCTGCGGGTGTGACATCGGCCAACCATAGTGACAGGTGACCGAACGCAGATTGCCATGGATATCCTTCGTACCTCGTACACCTGTTAAGGGAAAACCCCTAATACCTCCAACCCATATGATCTTGTCTATATCATTGTGGAATTCATCGCGGAAGTACTGTAGATAACATTCCACTGATCGAATCCACCTTCGATATATTTCCTTGGGATCCTTCTTATCCCCTTTGAAGACTGGAGGTATTTTCATTTTGCCTTTCTTGGAGGATCTGGCTTGTAGGCGAGGATTGGGGGGTGCCATACTATAGTGTGTACTGTCAGAAGGAGGTAGGGGTATTTGACTTGGATGTAAGCTTCCTGCATTGCTTCCTCCACTTCCACCTCCACCACCTCCTCCTCCTCCACCTCCACCGCCTCCACCTCTACCTCTGCCTCCACCTCCTCCTCCACCACTTCCTCCCCTTCCACCACCTCCATCTCCACCTCCTTCTTCATCTTCAGAGCCAGAGAGGCCGGATTCTGAACCAGAACCTTCTTGTGGTGGTCGGGCTCCCTCAGGGTCTGGAGTAATGACTTCCTTAACCCAATAATCTTCTCCTTTGGTACCTATACAGTAGCGAAGGCGAAATCTCTCGTCACTAGATTTGATATCTCCTTCTTGATGCCCAAGGACAGAGCTTGCTAGAGACTTGATGGATTTCTTGGTGGTTTCGTCCGATAGCCTAGTCATAAGGGTCCTTGTGAATTCCCGAACTTTCTTTTCCATGTCCTTTCGAGTCTTCCTCATGTCGCTTTCCCTTTGCTTTTTCTCACCGTCACCTATTTTCTTGAGCTCTGTGTTCCTTTTGGCGTCTTTATTGGCCTTCCGCTTGATACTGGTAAGTTCTTCTGACTGTGTATGTACTTGGAGAGCGAGCCTTTCATGGGCTCTTTCCCTTTTTTCCAATATGCCAGAGATAGAGGTCCACACTACCGATAAAGCATGTATCTGCTTCCCCAGAGCCAGGTGTAATTCCTCATAAGCTTCGGAAGACTGTGCCTTTGCAATGGCAATTGCAGTGCTGACGTTGGCTGCAAATACCTGGAATTGGGCAACTATGTCTGAGTAATGTTCTAGTTGCACCCTTTGCAGGTTATCAACTCCTGAGGCCACAGCATTGTAGATCTCCTTTTGCCTAAACACTAGGGCTTCATATGCTCTGACCAACTCAGACAATGCTTCTCTGATTTTGATGTTACTTCCTTGAGTCTGGATAATCAGTGCATACATTCGATTTAATTCTGCTTCGATGCTGTTTATCAAAGTGACTACCCACTCAGGGATATCATTCCGCACAATAGGTTCATAATGAACTACTTCCTTCCCTTTATCACCTGCCACTACCAATGCACTTTCCCTTCGTATCAATGTCACTGCCTCTGACATCATGGTATCAGATCCAGCATCTATCAATGCTTAAAGTATGACCCAGATTTGTCCTTGAAAGATCCTGTAATAAAAGTTTCAAGTTTCAAAGTAGGGGGATAAATCGAGATCCCAATCAACAAGGAACCTAGCATCAGCCTCCTGTTGTAACTGTAACGAAGGCTCGTAATCTGGTGAATGGGGCATTCACAGATCTGGGAGGACAATGGTTCCAATCAGGGCCAGCAAGATGACTATCTTAATGTATGCGAGGGATTGCTGCCTTCAGAGGTGTGCGCGGTATAGTGCTTCGGTTTTTGATCGATGAATTGTGACTGCTAATGCAAGCTGGATATAGTCTTCTTCACGTACCGGTTCACAGTGATAGCTTCCCATAGGGAGAGAGGTCTTTTTCCAGCAGGTAATAAGATCGAAGTCTGGTTCGTGATACCATCACTCTCCCTGCGAGATGTGGCAGCCAATATCTGGAATATGAAAGTGTATAAGCGTCAAGAACCTTTGACTGCTTTGGAGGGTAGAAAGATAGCTTCAACAGAAGTGTTTCTTTGCTAACAATATAATGTAATACTGGGAGTGTCACTCTAGGTTTACCAGTACAAGTAGTATCCTTACTACTTTCAGGACTTGCTCGCGATGGAAGTTATGAAGATTTGCTCAGGATGTGAAAGTCACTAATAGATAAGATTCAAGACAAAGATATTTTGCTTTCCAATGTGTATATTGTTAAGGCTTGTTCTCCTCGTCAAGAAGCTTGCCCTTCTACCCTTGAAGATTCTAGAGGTCTTTATACCTCTATCCTCTCACTCTAATAATTACTTCTATCTATGCTTTTCTCATGAGCTCTTCTACCTAACCTTTCTTTCGCCCCAATACCCTTCCTGTCCTTCAGTGCTCTTTCGGACCGTCCACTTCTTTCCGCTCAGATCTCTAACTCAGACGAATAGAACCCCTACTGACATCAGTGCTTCAGACTTATGTGGTCCGGACCTATCATATCCATTCGATCACTTTGCTTCCAGTCGAATGGTATCCTTTCGATCGTGAGGGACATAGAGGCATCATTTGCTACGCTGCAAACGCAGGTCCTTTCGTCTCTACAGCCTTTCAGCTGTCTTCGCACTTTCGATGGCATGAGCTGGCAAGGCATCGCCCCAATAACCACTTCTAACTTCTTATCAGTGGTATGGTTGACTGTATGACAGCTCATCTGATTTCGTTGGGTGCGAGTGATATTCTGTGTAGTTTCGATGACGTCCATAGATGGCGCTTGTACTATCCCGATGTGGCTATCATCGAGTGATCGTAGGTGATCCCGCTCCAATGGCCTTTGGTGATGTACAGCTTGTAAGGTGTAACACTATCTACAGCCTTTCAGCTGTCTTCACACTATCGATGGCATGAGCTGGCAAGGCATTGCCCCAATAACCACTTCTAACTTCTTATCAGTGGTGTGGTTGACTGCATGACAGCTCATCTGATTTCGTTGGGTGCGAGTGATATTCTGTATAGTTTCGATGACGTCCAGGGATGGCGCTTGTACCATCCTAATGTGTTTATCATCGAGTGATCGTAGGTGACCCCGCTCCGATGGCCTTTGGTGATGTACAGCTTGTGAGGTGTAACAATGTGTCACATATCCTTTTTGTGTAGTTTAGCTGACTTGATTTCATTTCGCAACCGAGTAATATCATGCATAACGATATTTGTTTCCGTAAGTGCATACTCAGCAGTATGTTAGAAGCGGAGGATCATATTACAGATTTAACTGGGTGTGGAAATTTTGGGGAAGTTCAGATAGTATGCTGTGAACTGTCACAATTCACAATGCGTATATGATATACGCTCAAGAGTAATAGTTGAATCAGGATCATCAGAGGGAAGATCTGGTACTTGGAGTGTTACGGGGATACTTATTGATGAAGTATGGCCGCCTACTCCCTACAAATTGTAGGTATCCTGAAGATAGTCTTCAGAGTCGTCATAATCGGATTGGACCTCGTAGTCTTCGTCAGGGAGGTTGTGATATACAGAGGGAAGTTTACGGGTGTAAAACCAATGAAAATATTCATACTCGATGTGATATGTATGAATAAAGATACTCGCAATATGGATGCCGTATGAAGTAATAGCTCGTTACTAAAGGGCGTAAGCATGAAGAACAATTGAATCGAGATCTCGAAAATTCATAAAGTATATTGTTTAAAGATAAATATTCTTGAAGTAGAAAACAACAATAATATTTTAGTGTCTTGTCCGCTGGTGTGTTCTGACTGTGGATTGCTGCTAGAGCTTGCTGTTTTGCTTTGCAGGTGTAAAGGCGGTTCTTTTATAGAGCGAGTTACTCGTATACTCTCTATGACTTCTGTATTTGTACTAAGATAACTATGGCCTCCGATCGTTAGGCTGGATACTCGATCTCGGTAGGTTGCGCTTCTTTTCCGTTTGACATTCGGTACTTTCTAAAGTACGAGCCATCTCTATAGGTTATCCTCAAGCCGCCAGGTTTTGCCACGTAGCAACTAAGACCATTTGCTTTTCTTCTGGTCTGTATGCTTATGCAGAATACAGGTTTCGGCAATGACCGCTGACGCGTTCATCGAACCATCACTTCCTCTTAGATCTCTCGACTCAATATTAAATTGGATAGTGGATTGCAGGAATATGTTTACCCTCATAGACTTGCGTCGGCGACCAGCCGCTGCTAGGCCACGTATCACACCTGCCATCTCACTGGCTTTTACTCACATTTCAGGGCTGCAACTTATGTTGGACCAGACTACTTGCGATCTGCCATTACTCCAGAAGTCGATCCACACACAAGTTCTCAACAGGTTGATTTAACTACTGGGACGCAGTTAATATATGGAGTCCCTAGACTATATAGTTATCCTCATAGTAAAGTCCCGCTTCTCGAACTCTAACATGTGCCTGCCGGAGAGTGTAGAGGCGTACTCCGCTCTAGCCTGCTGTGCCATATTGCTGATTAGGTGAGGTAGTTCTGGTCAAAACTATCATGCACGGCTGACCTGAGGATCCCCGCGATAGCGTGATAGTACGTTGGCAACTCATGACATGTCTAGCTATTGGGGGCCTAGGAGTATAGTAGCATACCACTCTAAGTGTTCGAGGCTGATGCCTTCGCCAGCTAAGTATCGTGACTATAGCTGTTCGATCGAGAAGGTACACTATCCACGTGCGGGTTAATCATTCCGATTTGCTAAGGCTCGGTATTGGATAGGCTCGTACATCACGTCGGACTTTATCGCTCAAAGGATGGGATAACTACGTGTGTAACATCGAACAACCATAGTGACAGGTGGCCGAACGCAGATTGCCATGAACATTCTTTGTACCTCATACACCTGTTAAGGGAAAACCCCTAACAGTACCTCCCTCTCTAGCTCTGATGACCTCAACAGAATCTCTATCATAAAAAGTGTGCAAACAATACATACCACTCAGGCAGCGTATCATAATAAATCATAACTGTGGGTATCAAAAATAAAAATAAAAAATTTCTTTTTGACATAATAATAACCTCCGTCTAACTCAGGGCGGTATGAGTTTAACAAATAAAATTCATAATTTCCGTCTCTTTTGTACCTTTTGTTTCGTCGTAGATTACCACTGCTTATCTTTTTCTATTGTCGGATTTTTGTTGTAATATTCGATAATGAGATCGGGTGCAATATCGTTAAGATATTCAAACGATTCCCAAGTATTTTCGTCATGAGATTATCCAGTCCACTTAACTAAGAAGACGTGTTTTCGATGATCGTCATCTGTGAGTCCACTCGCGATAACTGATTCTGGCATCCAGCCTCCATCGTCGGCTTCGATTGGTGGTACCTCCCTCTCTGATGCGTCGCCTCGGTATGGTTCCAAGAGAGCTACATGAAAAGCTGGGTGTATCTTCCATGTTGAGGAGAGCTCGAGTCTGCACCATCGTTTGTTGCTACCGACCTTGAATATCTTCAATGGTCCATACATCTTATCATCAAGCTTGCAGCATTGTCGTTTGGTTCGTATATTGTGTCCGTTAAGTATAACCAAATCTCTGACCTTGTACTGAGGCGATGAGCATCGTTTGCGATTGTAATACTTGCTCATCCTGTCTTTGGAAATCTCAAGTTGTTCTTCCAAACGCTTATAGATTTCGACCATGTAGTGCGCATATACTTTTGAACCAGAATTACAAAACTGTACCTCTGTTGGCCAATTCGTACGGGCTTTGTAGCCATAATTGGCAGAGAAGGGTGTGATTTTAGTTGCCACATGTTTCGAATTATTGTAAGCGTAATTTGCCATTGGTAACATTTCGCTCCAATTGGATGGTTCATAGTTGCAGTATATGTGTAAAATATGTTCGATGGTCTGGTTGATACGTTCGGTTTGTCCGTCTGTCTGAGGATGAGAAGCCGTTGTCATGGAGTGTTTGATTCCCAGGAATTTACATAAGTTGGCAAGAAAATGTCCCGTAAATACCGCTGTGGTGGGAAAGTCGTTCCCACAACTAAACCCACGAAATGAGTGGATTCGCTGGTGGGTTAGGATTGTTGAGGCTCTGGATCACGCCATCGCCAGGGGTTCAAACTTTATATGGATGTGTGCGACACGCATCCAATCACCATCTCATCTCTTTTCTTCTTCTCTTTTTTGTTTCTTGGTTAAGAGACAATCAAGCCTTATCTCGCTGGAGCTACTCTCTCCCAACGGTCCTCGAAACGAAGCCGTACTTTTGCAGCTTCCTATTGGTCGCTGCCGTGTGAGAATCCTGTTCACGGATTTTCTCTTACAATTGGAGCCCAAACGCGGATTTCATTTCGGAAAGCAGAGCAAGGGAAAGTAAACCTACAGCGAGACCCTAATAGATAAATTAAGGGACAACATAGAAGTTAGAAGGAATACAGATACAACGCATCACTAAGAACGAGAGAATTAACAGCGATTCGGAAACACAAGAAGGCTATCGAATCCCATCACCATTACGCATTACAGCCCATCTTGCACAGACTGTACAGTTATCAACCATCGTACCAACATTCTGCAAATCCACTATGATAGATATCACAGGATTACTTGCGGAGGCTATCATCAAGCACCGGAATGCAATACCGCTACCGAATACTCCAGGAGCTCCATGGTTCCATGGAATAGAATTGACGACATTTCTTCACAAGTACGAGTGCTTGGCTGCCTTTATCTCCACCGATGTTACCGAGAGCAGAGTCATTGCCATGCTTCCCTATTACTGCATGGAAGAGATCAGAGAAACCGTGATGATGAGGCGCGGCTACACAGATCGTGACCGGGCTGCGCTCAAAAAGGAAATGTTGGATGTGTTTCGGCTTGCTGATAACCGGCTCGATTCACTCGTCTACACACATCGATATCTTGAGCAGCTCTGTGCAACGTTTAAACATAGCCATAGAGGTCGTGACCATGTGGAATTCGAAGGTCTTGATTAGATGGAATCCCTCAAGTCGTTTCTCCACATCTACGATCACATCAGCAGAGTGGTTACCGAACGCGGGATGATATGCCAGTACGACAAGACGGAGATACTTTTGCGTTCACTTCCGAAACGACTCTGGAGGAAGGCGGTCACTAAGCTCGGCATGTATCCACTGGAGCGGAGCACGTTCGACTATGGTAAGCTCCAAAGTTGGGTCACTGCGAAGATTACTGCAGCCGAAGCCCTTGCAATGTTTGAGTTCTTTGCTCCTGCCACGCTGATGACAACCGCTGCACCGATGACTACCACCGTACCGCCCATACCAACGGCCTCTTCATCTTGCATACCGCCTCTGACTCCCGTCACCCCCGCTGGCTCCACTTCGGCAAATTCAATGGGTTCCACCACTACGGCTCCCTCCATACCCTCGGCTTCTCTAACTTCGACTTCCATGACTCCAACCACCCTCACGGCACCCATGGCACCCACAACTCCAACTTCCACCGGCATAGCTTCCCCGATAAATTTGACGGTTCCCACGGCACCCACACTTGAACCCACGGCTCCCTTGTCTCCCCTAGCTTCTCCAGCTCCCACGACATCGATAACTTTCACCCCGCCTGCTCACACTCACAAGGCTAGACAAGATACCATTCGTGCTGGGCCGACGGTTCGGCTGGAAATTATACGTGTCGAGCCTCCGCAAGGGCAGAAAATCCGTCGGCACCAGTATGCACAGCCAGAGCCTGTCAGGTCACACCGTACTAAGTCGACAGTACCGTGTCGAAGTGAGCTGGTACCATCGAACCGTCCAAAGCCAGGGCAACCGCGCAGTCAAGAGCCTATTACTCCGAACCGTCAAGAGCCTGTTACGCCGAACTGTCAAGAGACCATGAGGCTGCTCCGATCCGAACCAATCGTACCGTCTCATAACCAGACTGCACCGCCATACCGTCAAGAAGCCGTTCAGCCGCCACCATATCAAGAACCAGTACAGCCACTGCAGCAAATCGATCGTCTGCCATGCTACTATTGTGCTGACGACCATCACAACCTTCGGAAGTGTACAGATCTACGTACCGATCTGGGGAAAGGTATTGTCAGCATTAGCAACTGCGATCGACTTGTACTTGGGACTGCAGGTGGACAGATACCATTGGAACCGGCTCACCAGGACTACCGCATGATAAAGGATTATACACGTGCAGGAGCTCCAATCCTATCAGCACCATCGCAAGCACCAGCACCGTCACCAGTATCGCAGCCAGCCCCACCACCACCACCGCCGTCTGCACAATCATCACGAATCTCCGTACCACTACTCTCCCCGGAACAATTGACACAATTGATGCGAGAGGTTACGGAGTATTTTGCACAATCTCGGCGGCACCAAGTTGTACAAGAACTACTGCCACCACCAGCAGAATTGTCATGTACCCCCGTGTTAGGGGTTTTCGTTTAGGAGGTGCACGAGGTACGGAGAATATCCATGGCAATCTGCATTCGACCACCTGTCACTATGGTCGGTCGATGTCACACCTGCAGTTATCCCATTCTCTGAGTGACGAAGTCCTACACGACATACGAGCCTATCCAATAATGGGCCCTGGCACAGCGGAATGATTAACCCGTGTGGGAGCAGTGCACCTTCTCGATCGAGCAGCGATAGTCACGACAGTTAGCTGGTGAAGGCATCAGTCTCGAACACTTAGGAGGGTATGCTACTATAAGCCTAGGCCCCCGATAGTTAGAGACGTCATGAGTTGCCAACGCACTATCACGCCATTGCAAGGACTTACGGGTCAGTCGTGCATGATAGGTTCGACCAGAACTACTTTACCTTATCAGCAATATGGGATAGCTGACTAGAGCGGAGTACGGCTCTACACTGTCCGGCAGGTACACGTCAGAGTTCGAGAAGAGGGACTTTACTATGGGCATAACTATACAGTCTAGGGACTCCATATGTTAACTGCGCCCCGGTAGTTAAATCTACCTGTTGAGAACTTGTGTGTGGGTTGACTTCCCGAGTAACGGCAGATCGCAGGTGGTCTGGTCCGACATAAGCTGCAGCCCTGCAATGGGAGTAAAAGACAGCAAGATGGGAGGTGCGATACGTGGCATAGCAGCGGCTGGTCACCGACGTAAGTCTATGAGGGTAAACATATCCCTGCAACCCACTATCCGATTTAACATTGAGTCGAGAGATCTAAGAGGAAGTGATGGTTCGATGAACGCGTCAGCGGTCATTGCCGAAACCTGTTTTCTGCATAAGCATACAGACCAGAAGAAGGGCAAACGAACCTAAGTGGTTACGTGGCAAGAATCTGGCGGCATGAGGATAACCTACAGGGATGCCTCGCACTTTAGAAAGTGCCGAACGTCAAATGGAAAAGTAGCACAACCTACCGAGATCGAGTAAACAGCCTAATGATCGGAGGCCATAGCTATCTTAGTACAAACGCTGAAATCATAGAGAGTATATGAGGAACTCGCTCTATAAAAGAATCACCTTTGCCCCGCAAAGTAAAACATCAAGCTCTAGCAGCAATCCACAGTCAGAACACATCAGTAGACAAGACACTAAAATATTATTGTTGTTTTCTACTTCAAAGAATATTTATTTCACAATACACTTTATGAGTTTCCGAGATCTCGATTCTATTGTCCTTTACGCTCATGCACTTTACGAACGAGCCATTACTCCATATGACTTTCGTATTGCAAGTATCTTTATTCAATCGTACGATATCGAGTACGAATATTTTCACTGGTTCTATACCCGTGAACTTCCCTCTGAATACCACAACCTCCCAGTCGAAGACTATGAGGTTCAATCCGACTACGACGACTCTGAAGATTACCTTCAAGATATATACAACTTCTGAAGAAGTAGGCGGCCATACTTAACCGATAAGGATACCCGTAACAGTATAATATTTTGGACACGTCCAAAAAAGTGTTTATGACTACGGACTGCATCATTTGCGGTAACAGAGACTGCTGCGGAATAACATTTACAGGGCATCCAGAGGGACCTACGTTACAATATTTTTGCGCAGAGTACTGTACCCAAGGCTGCAATGGAAGCTGTATTGTCTGCAGCTCTTTTGTAAGAATTCGACCACGATTATCACAGCAACCCATAGGACCATATACGTTTCCATCTCGACAACTGCACAATGGCCAGTCACATACGCTGACTGAACTTCGGAGCGGGCCAATTGGTACCAACGTTATCTGGAGTCGCCAAATCCAAGTAGCCTTCAAAGCCATTACCAGGATAGGCGAAGAAACTGCAAGATCAGTACGAACAATCGAGGAGGCAGTACTTGGAATCACAACAGCAGTTGTCGGAGGGTGAGGACACGGTAATGACCGATTCGGTACAGGTCCATATCAGTCGTTTGGATCAAGAAATTCAATTCCTAGTCGAGGCCTGCAACAGCGAGAAAGAAGCAATCGAGGAGCAATTCGAAGACGTTCGGCTCGGATGTCAGCTCTTCAGTCAAAAGATAGAGACAGACAGAGCCCTGGGACAACAGGTCTTAGAAGGACACGAATAACAGATACAAATGCTGAATGCAGTACTGAAGGAAATGAGGACCGGAATGAGTGGCCTTCAACAACAGAATGATTGGGTAATTAAGGAAGCCTCGGAGGAATTTGGAATCTTGCGAGGACGAATAGAATGGTGCGAAGGCCAACTCAGGACGTTGACATCGAGAGTGTTGGCATGGTCGGCATCTTTTAAGATTTACCAAGACAAGGTAAATAAAGTGGAAAACATACTTGAGGAACGAGTGCCTTCGTGGACCGACATTGAAATTCTGGAGGCAAAGATTGAGAAGCTCCTGAGGGATCACACCGGACTCACATCGGCTTTTGAGAAAGCTAAGGTTTCGGCATCCACACCTGTTCACTCAGATCGAAGACAACAAATTGAGCAATGGCAGCAACAGGCGGAAGAACGAAATAGGAACGTCTCGCCAATCGATGATTCCGATGTTGCGGAAATTATTGGTATTCGAGGAGGGTCTGGAACAGATGTTGGCTTAGGAGATGCACCACCAGAAGACAATGGGTCAGGAGAGGCACCACCACCGAAAGGTACAGCCATGCACCCGCCTCCACCGCCACCACCGGGTTCTTCACACGCATCCAGATACGGGTCACAACGAGGATGGAGATGCAGCAATACCCAACTGTTAGGGGTTTCCCCTTAGCAGGTGTACAAGGTACGAAGGATGTCTATTGCAATCTGCGTTCGGTCACCTGTCACTATGGTTGGACGCTATCACACCCGCAGCTATCTCATCCTTTGAGCGATGAAGTCCTGCGTGACATATGAGCCTATCCAATACCGAGCCCTGGCAAAGCGGAATGATTAACCCGCACGTGGGCAGTACACCTTCTCGATCGAACAGCGATAGTCACGACACTTAGCTGGCGGATTCATCAGACCTGAACACTTAGGGCGGTATGCTACTATATGCCTAGGCCCCCGATAGTTAGGGACGTCATGAGTTGATGAAGCATGATCACGCCATTGCGGGGGCTTTTGGGTCAGCCGTGCATGATCATTTC
>MU122647.1:0-18626 GCA_014904905.1 Wilcoxina mikolae CBS 423.85 | reverse complement strand
TTTGTTTGTTTGTTTGTTTGTTTGTTTGTTTGTTTGTTTTGTTTTTTTGTATATTTGTTTATTTATTTATTTATTTGTTTTATCATACTGCATGCAGCCTGCAGGCTATGAGTGGAAAAGTACAAACAAATGACCATAAACAAGCAAAACAAATGAAACAGAACAAAGGAAAAATGAAACACCACTAGCTAGGGTAGCACTGCTCCAGAGCCTCCTGTCATCTCTGCTCTAGTTACAAAGAACTATTTTAAAAACCTTAGTGGTCTATAACACACCTTATTAGTGTTTGCAACGAACTGCCCAGGGTTCGTACAATTGAGGAACCGATTTGGTCCGCGCAAACCAGATCCTTGCCAAGCCTTTCGCCACAAACCCTGACATTTCGGCCTACAACTGCGAACAAAAATAGGTTTGTGAGTTCTTGTCCGATCGGCTGGATGTTTATTGCATCTTGTAGCTAACCTCTCCCGCTACACGATGCGCTAACAATCGAGCCGATCGGACAAGAACTCGCTTACCTATTATCGTTCGAAGATAGATGGTTCGCGAACCGGATCGGACAAACCTCGGAACTTTGTCCAAATCTCGGATCGAAACTGGATCAAACCACACCCTGGTTCGATCAGCGACGAACCGATCCGCTTAGTTGCCAACACTACACTTCATACAATAGTGAAAATTTTTATCTTTGTTCTGCCTGGTCCTGCGTATCATGTGGTTTCTACCCCTGGCATTTACCCTCCTCTAGCCTTTCACTTTCACCTTCGCTCTGTCTATCCAACCACACCTCCCTCTTACGATAGTTGATCATGCCTCTCAGCATCCCCTGCACACTCCCTCAGATGCTCCTTCACCTCATTGTTGATATTTCCCTGACCTACACTCCGATTGTCCCTATGCCCAAGTTGTTCATAATTACGGAATTGGCCTAGGTATCACCTTCCTGTTGCTATATGTGTGTTGTGCAGAAAACGTTGCTAAGGTTGCATTGCTTGGTCGCTAAATAGAAGATGCTTCCAGAGATATTGAGGATAAACCACTCCAATATCTTTGCGCATTCTTTTTCTTTCATGTTGATATATGGGGCATCTCAAAAGAATATGTTCAGGTGACAGGGGACCTCCATAGCAACATGGACAGTGGGGGGAGTGAAAACCTTTTGTTGATATTTTCTATAGGTGACTGCGGAAGTAAGCATGTCCTATTCGTAATTGTGTGACAGTTAAGGTAAACTGGCGGTTAACACTGGAGAACATGTGATCTGGTTTCGTATGGAAAGTTCCAACAAAGTTCTTTCCCTTTACTGGGTATCGTATGTAGTGTTGGCAACGAAGAGGATCAGTTCGTGGCGGATCGAACTGACCAGGGATCTGATTCAGATTTGATCCGGGATTTGTCCAACTCAGCCACTTTGTCCCAAACCGATTTGCGGACATTTGAATGTTGAACGAAAATAAGTAAGTGACTTCGTGTCCGACTACCTCGACTATTGGCGCGTTCGAATGAGCTCGATCCCAGCAACATGTCGCGCCCAACTTCATGGCAACTGCACAAGAACTCGCTTACATATTTTTGTTTGAAGTTGTGGGCCAAAATGGTGAGGTTTGAGGCGAATGGCTTGACAAAGATCCGCTTCGCTCAAACCGTACCAGTTCGTCAAATCTACGAACTTCCGACGCTTCGTTCCCAACAGAAGTCGTATCTACCTCTCACTCCATTCCAGCTTTTGAGCTTCTCGGGTATCCCTCTTGCGCAAGAATAAGGAGGTCTGATAGTAGGTAAGTGGTTCGTCCAGAGTTGCCTTTTTTGCCATCTTGTTGCCAAGTTCATTTCCAGGTACATATGTATGGAGAGGAACCCATTGTACTTTGATCGTAGTGTTGAGTTCATGGGGATTGTTGGAGATATTGGAGAGTGCTAGGGAAGTGAACTGTCCAGGGCCGGATTTAAATGTATTGAGACGTTGTATGGCAGCTTGAATGTCTGTGATAATCAATATGTGTCTATTGGTGAGGTTATTACATTGACATATCTGAAAGCATTTCTGGGCGGTTTTAAGAATACCAAGTAATTCAGCATCGGAAATTTCTTGTTGAGGGCCCATTGGATAGGTCGCTTCTATGACTGCTTCTCCTGTTATTTCCACAATAGTTCCTGCCCCTAGGTTTTCCTTCAATATTGATCCATCAATATAACAAACAATATTGTGGTTATCGTTTTGTCAATATTGAGTACTGTGCTTCATTGGCTTTGGCTTTCTCTTCTTTTGGGCGGGATCTGATATGTGTTGTGACACTGCTTTGATTCCATGGTGGACAGGCAGTGGAAGAGTAGATTTTGATCTTCAAACAGTTTGAGATCCATGGACTGAGGGTAGATAAGGATTGGATGAGTCGTGTTTCAAATTCGCGGTTATTTTGTTAAATGCTGTTCCAAGCAATTCTGGGTCTTTTGGTATGACTAGACTCGGGAGATTCATAGAACGGAGGGAATGTCAATGCACAATGTTGACAGATTAGTTGCATTTCAGGAAATGTGAGTATTTGAATTGCATATTTTCTTCGCATGTGGTTAATTGGTTCAGCCACTGGGGGGATGGTGGATTCATTGTATAGGGCTATTGTTGGTAATGTATGGAAGGCTCGAAGTATTCAACGAATCGCTGTATTCTGAACTGTCTCCAACTTCTGTTGATTCCTAGCGCGCCCTGTCCACCACACTTTGGCCCTGAAGTCGCAAACCAATATAACACATGCATTGTATTGTTGACAGACTGCACTTGGGGCTAATCCTGATTCTGTATTGGCTAGTGATTTGTGGGCTCCAAGGGCTCTTTTGCCACTTGCAGCCTTCATGGAGGAGGGTAAACTCCAGGGTGAGAACCTTCATTATATGCACCACCAGGCAGAACGAAACTGACAGATTTGTCACTATTGTACAAAGTGTGTTACATACTGTTGTGATTTTTGGAAATATTTCTTTGAAACTACAGGAGGGGTGACAGGAGGCTGAGGAGCAGTTCTATCTTGCCAGGAGTTTGTTGTTTTTTCTGAGTTTGGTTTCATTTGTTGTGCTTGATCATGGTATTTCGTTTGAACTTTACCAGCCGTAACCTGCAGGCTGCATGCTGTACCATGAATAAATAAATAAATAAACTTCTTCATTACAGATTATGAAATTATGTTCAGTTGGTACATGCTATATGAAGAAAACGGCCATGGAATGCAAAACTTCCTGGTTTCCGTACTGAGACCCTAATCCCACTGGCATATAACTAGATGTATCGATCTTCACAAGTATTTCCTTTTCTTAATTAATGTGTGCAAATACTCGTGCAGTCATAAATGCTTACCTCAGCTAGGACAAGGCTTCTTTCTAATATGATTAACAAAACACGAAACTTGTTTCTTTGTAAGTTCCTTCAATATTTGAACCACTAGACTATAATTGTATATATATTTTCTATAGAAATTTGTAAATAGTAAGAATACTTGAACCTCTGCAAGCTTGCCTAGTGCTTTCCATTGATGGAATGCTGTAACATTTCTTGGGTCTATTCGAACACTCTGAGCGCCATTAATGAACCCTAAATGTTGCACTTCCTACTGATCAAATTCGCATTTTTTGGGTTTATGATAAAGGCCGGCCCCTTTGAATGCTTTTATAATTAAATGAATATATTTCTTATGTTCGTTTATATTGTCGCAGTGGATAAGGATATCATTGAAGAATGCAGTTCAGAATATGTTCAGGAATGTTCCTAATGTTTGTTTAATAAATCATTAGAAAGATGATGGTGCACTGGTAATACCAAAAGATATAACTAAGCATTCATCTAAACTGAAGTGTGTTCTGAAAACCATTTTCCACTGATCACCTTCCGCTATTAGAATCATATTGTATGCATCTCAGACAACCACTCTGGTCTTAATACGAGCTTTGGATATTTTCAATATAATCCCCTTGATCAATTGTAAGAATTTGCGGATCATGAGAGTTTATTGATTTCATGCTGGAGAATCCACATACGATTCTAACCCTCCACCTGGTTTTGTTCCCAACAATACTGGTACTCCATCCTGCTTTACAACTGCCTGTCCACCATGGATTGAGAGCAGAGTCGATTCACATTTTAGTTTCCTTCAAAAGAAAAGGAAGCCAAAGCCCATGAAACAAAGTTTCCAATGTTGAAGAAAAATAACCGCAATATTGTTTGGTATATGGATGGATCAATGTTGAAGGAAAACATAGGGGTAGTAACTGTTATTGAAATGACAGGAGAAGCAGTCATGGAAGAGACCTACCCCATGGGCCATTAACAAGAAGTTTACCATGCTGAATTACTTGGAATTCTTAAAGCTGCACAGAAATGCTTTTAGATATACCAACATTTCAACCTCACAAAAGACCCACATGGATCTTCACAGACAATCAGATTGCCTTACAATGTCTCAATACTTTCAAACCTGGCCCTGGATAGTCCACTTCCCTGAAACTCTCCAATATCTCCAACAATCTCGATGCACTCAAGACTATGATCACAGTACAATGGGTTCCTGGAAATACAGATGTATCTGGAAAAAAACTTGCCAACAAGTTGACAAAAATGGCCAGTGTTGGAAAACCACCGACCTACTATCATACCTCTTTATTCTACCTCAGGAGGGTAACCCAGGCAGCTACAATACAGGAATGAGGCGAGTGGTGGATGGGATACCCAGCAAAGGGAAAGTAATATGTTGGAACTTTCTGTACCAAACCAGACCAGATCTTCACCAGTGGTAACTGCCAGTTTACCTCAACTGTCACAAAATTATGAACAGGGCATTGTTACTTCCGTAGTTACCTATTCAAAATACAAACCAACACTGTTCACTCCCCCCACTGCCCAGGTCGATATGGACGTCCCCAGTCACCAGAACATCATCTGTTCAAATGCCCCTTATATCAACACACAGGAAAAAGAATGCGAACAGATATTGGAATGGTTAACCCTCGATATCTCTGGAAGAATCTTCTATATACCGACAAAGCAATACAACCTTTGGAACATTTTCTGCACGACACACATATAGCAACACGAAGTTGGTACCTGGGCCAATTCCATGATGATGAACACCTTGGGCAGGGTCACAATTGGATTGTAGGTCAGGAAACTGTCAACAATAATGTGGAGGAACTTCACAGCCATAGTGGAGAGGATGATAAGGGAAATGAAGAAGAACTGAAAGGGGGAGGTGCGGTGGAATAGAATGAGTGAAGGAGAAAGTGGAAGGGTGGGGGAGGGTTAACTCGAGGGGGAGAACCCACATGATATGCCGGACTAGGAAGAATGAAACTGACATATTGTTCACCATGGTACCAAGTGTGTTACAGAACACTATGATTTCTTGAATATTTCTTTGTAACAAGAACAGGGGTGACAGGAGGCTGCGGAGTGGTGCAACCTAGCCAGGGGTTTTTCGTTTTTTCTTTGTTCGGTTGCATTTGTTTTGCTTGTTCATGGTTATTTGTTTGTACCTCACTAGCCATAGCCTGTGGGCTGCATGCTATCTGATCAATAAATAAATATATGAATAAACTCGTGCTCTATTCGGTGATAATAAGATTTCAATTGCTACGTCAAACGTGATTGTACATATACAGTGATCAAGTACTTGTAAATTATCCCGAGTCAAGTAGTATGTTATCCCAAACGGTGGTATATCCCTGGCTTTAATGTTGGCAATAAACTCTCTGAGGTTAAAACTGTTGACCAATGCATTTGGTTGGAGCGAAACGAATCCTTGCCAAGACATTCCCCTGTAACCATCCATTTCTCCCCACAATTACAAACAAACATAAGTAAGCGATTTGTAATGCTATCTGCTTCAGGTTTAGTTCATCTCCTACCTAACTACAAGTGTTAAATGTTGAACTACAAATCAAGCCGATCTAAAAGAACTCGCTTACTTATTCCTGATTGCAGTTGTAAGATTCAATTCCATGTTCAAGTCAAACCTCAGATTGAACCTGAATCAAACCACTGTTCAGTTCGATCCGCCACGCACCGATCCGCATTGTTGCCACCACTACCTGTCTTGCAGCATAACGCTGTGATTGTGTGGTCGATGTGAAAGTAGTACCTTAGCTTCAACTTTGTTGAATAGCGGCAACAACTCATGATATTCTCTTGGAAGGATTTCTTCTAGAGTCTTTTCCAGTAGGTTGTTGATTCATAGGGCTTACTTGATTTCGTACATAGTCACTGTATATAGTTGAGTTTTTCTTTCTGGATTGGGCTCCTAAATGGTGCTGCTCATTCCACAAATATATCAAGTTTGAGCTTGAACATATACTCTAAAAACTCCATGTGATTCCATCATACACATACCCTTGAATGATGCTGACAATACTCATTGCAGTAAGTGCGATTGAACACAATTAGTCGTTTCTAATGCTTAACACTAACCTTGAACTGTCAACCCAGCAAGATCTAATACAATGGTATGAGATCTTAACTATTCGTTTGGACGAGCGAAGCGTTAGCTATCTCTAGTCGGGGGTATGAATGAGTTCTTTGTTTGTGAGAATAGAAGAAAGGAGGAGGGCGAAAGCAAGTCAGAAGGTTTTACTCTTCTTAAGAATAGAGAGCAAACTGAATGGTATTGCTATCAAACAGTATATTGCGATATAGAACAAAAGTATCTAGAGAGGTGGAAATCCACCGTTATTTATACATGATCAGCGTTCGTTCAAAGAATAAAAAAGAAGCTGGTGGAAATTCTTTTGACTCTGAAAAGTGAGTTATACGAGGTGGTGTAATTGATGAACTAACAAATGGTGTGATTGATAGGGTGATTGATTGTGTGACCATCCGGGTGGGTGGCAAAAATAACTCATATTACAATACTTTATGCCTACGTAATAATAACCAATATAATAGAATATTATACCGCTATCTTTATGATAAGCACTAGCCTAAATCCGGATTTTCGTCTGTTCTGTGCTTATCTCTGACATCCGAAAAACCTGTGAAAGAATAGAAAACATGACTAATCCTAGGCACAATAATATATTTCCAACACCAACTTCGTAACAAACACTGCCAACTGTTCTTGATGACTCTATATTGCGAGATTAAATTTAGCCATTGTTGTAATTGTTACTGACTCAATGGGTCTTCCGTCTATAAGCTCTAAATCTCTTGTCTCTGGTAACTTCTCTTCTTGCAACTGTTGTTGACAAACAAAATCTCTGTACACATAGGCTATGGTTGTGGCTCCACAGTCTATTGAAGCATCTGTAATAATAGTCTGATATCCAATTTTCAGGGCACATTTTACAAGGAGGTGTCTGAGTTCCCTTGAAGATTCTTTTATTTCAACACTTAAAATAGAGAACAGTGCAATTCAAAAACTAGGAGAAACATTTGTTGACCAAGGAGATTTGTTATCTGTACAATGGCCTTCCTTATTACACCGGCGAAATTGTTTCCTAAGTTCAGTTTGATCTTCTTCTGCTTTCCCTTGTTCTGACCCACAGCTTCTTTACACTGATTTACATACAACTGTATCAATACTATTTTCAACTTTTTTGGGCAACTTGCAGCATCATGCCTCGAATTCCCACAGTATATTTCTGACCCCCCTTCCAGCTTGCTGTTCCGATTCCGTCAAGTGATAGGCTTTTGCTTGACCGCCGATAGGACCATTGCCACTCGGCCAAAGACACCATGTACTGTTCGAACTGGTGTGGTATCAGGTGTTGGGGTCACCATATTGGATTTCTTCGAAGCTGCTCTTAGTATGCTGGATATCCATGCCACTGCTCTGGCCCTGACCCATGATTCTCTTTTTGAATAATACTTGAGGAAATAGAAGAGGTTATTTGGAATTTGGCAGTGCTATAGCGAATCCTTGATTTCATTGAAAGCCCACACCTGAGGGTGTTCTGAGGCATTGCTTCATTCCATTGAACATTGGCTATACCCTTCTGAAACTCAGCATATCACTTGGAGTACCCTTTCTCTTCTTGTCGCAACTTCATCAATTCTCTTTCTGCTGTGGGTCATTGGTTCTTATCTCTGAAAGCTAACTCTAGCCTGTCCACCAATATTTTTAAATCTGACAACCTGAAGTATCCTGTTGTTTCCACAGTTGGTTGGATTGCCCCAAGGGCTGCTCCTTTGAACCAGTTTACTGCATACCTCATTATGGTCTGTGCGTCAATTAAACTTCAATGTTCATCGGAGATCTCAAGAGCAACTTAGTTTATCTGACCACTTAAAAGTGTAGGATCCCACTCCTGTTCTTATCAGTTCCTGATCGATGTGTACTACCGAACAGTACCAACGCCAAGACTCTATCAAACTGATTATGATACGTGTTGATTTCCATAGTATAAAATCGTAGATCTTCTTCCGCTTTCTTATGAGGTTAAACCAGGTCATTGTTCTTGGAAATTCTAACAGCAGCCCATTACTCCAGATTGTTGATTCACTTTTGAAGGTTGCAACACGGCGACACTACAATTCTGGATTCGAGCACTGCGATTTTAGTTGGGGACAAGGCAAGCACACCTGCCATTCTTAATTTTTCAGTATGGGGACTCTTCTTCAATAGAATCTGATTTTTGAAAATTGTTCAAGCTTCTTCGACAGCCACAACTTGTTAAATTTCCTTTTTATGAAGGGCTGTTACTTTCTGACAGTCTGTTGCTGACAATACCACTTGCAAGACTTCCCACATATTCACAACATATTTCATCACCTGTTTATTCAGAAGCTGACCAGATTGTGTGGTAAAGAATGGTCCAATTTGAACCAGCACCTTTGGCGATGGGGTGATGCTCTGGGCCACATGCCCTGCTGTGGATCCTGTTGAATACATTCTGTCACTCGAATTCATTCTCAAATGGCAAGATGAGATGATAATCACAAATATTCCTGCGTATGTCTGGCTGGATCATCGAAATATGAAAACAGGTATTGCACAAATTAGTACACATATCATTGAAGGAGTCGCTGCAAAACGATGAACACTTTTCGTTCCACTAAATATGCCCTGTATTCTGGCTTATACCAAGCAATACCTGATTATTACTTTTTGTCTTTCTGATGGAACAGACACTCCCCAAGTGTTTGTCGATAACTTTCTTTTCTGGTCATGGTTCCAATCTGTGTAACTTCTTCTAGGTTTTCCATATGTCCTAGTAGATCTTGTTGAGTGAAGTATATTTCTGCTCAGAGTGTAGCATATGGTTATGTGGCATATTATATCATTCTTGGACTGTAATTACCACTCATACTTGAGGTCCTCCCTGTGTGGTAATATAATGACAGACGGAACAATAGGTGCTCTGCTTTTCATCTTGTGTGTTCGTCCGGAATTATTTTTGCACTAATACGGATCTTACTCCTCCCAGTCAATGTGCTGGCTGTAGTACCTTGTCCAGATGTTTTTGAATAGATCGTCATCAATGTGTAAACCTCTTCTGTTGCCTGGTACATCTGACCAATAACTATTTCACAGGAACATTGGGATAGGTTCTTCCCAAAAGCAGGCTTTGAGTGGCTCTTCAGTTCCAAGGGTGATAGCATCAATGTTGTCAAAGCTATTATGTGGATCGAGTTTTCAAAAGCAGCAAGGAGTCTCGGCGAGAACCAAAATGTTCATACCGCATTTGTAACTAGTGTTTTCGGCACGCATTAACTTCTCAACTGACAATAATTTCCGAAAATATCCAGATCAGAAGGTGTCCTAAAGCTTACAGGACAGACGATCGAATGATGTCGCCCAAAGCTAGCTGGAGCGACTTGTGTTCCAATATTTCGAACGAACTTGAACCCATTGCACAATAGAAGGCAGGAATGGCAACAATAATAACAACTTTATTCGCGCGGGTAACAGTACAGAGAATAAGTTGAACCAGTAGAAAGATGTTCTACTCGTTCTTCAGTCTGTACAGTGTGTCCAATTTTATTCCAGGGGTTATCAACACCCTATGTGAAATCATTGAATTCATAAGCATAGAAGACACAACACTCGACAGGAATCCCAATAGTAACTGGAGGTGGTGCCAAAATGTATTGAATTGGTTTAATAAATCAGTGATCAAGTAAAGAACACATACATCATCTGCAACAATTGCCAACACATTTAATTAATTACAGCCGCTGTCACCCCTCATCACAGTTTCATATCCATTCATTGACATGTTATTTCACAAGCCTCGTCTGCATTGTTTATTGTATTGTGCTATTACCGCATTCCTGATAGTGTCATATCATTCGTGCATTCCTTATTGGTCACAATATCACAAATCAACATTTGACCTATGTAAGACATGTCTGGCCTTGATCGGGCTTGTTGAGATCCAACTGTGCTGACATTTGACTTCCTATTTGGATTTGAGTGGGGGTTTCTCTTAACAGGCTGTAAATAATCATCTCGGTTGGCTGAATATGATCAAAATGCATTCTCTCAGCTGGTTTGAGATGATAAATAACGATTGACAGGTTACCACAATCAATATGTTTTGAATATCTGTTAACGTTGCCAATAAACGGAGTGACTGTGTGAGAGTGTGGGAGTAGTATATAAAGTTGACAATTGAACATAGAACATGAACCTTTGTGGGCTAATTCTGTTGACAGTATATGGGGGGCAAAGAGGTGAGCCAATTATTTTGTTTGCATCTATGTCTTGGCTGGTCACATGCAGTCTGATTGAACGAGGTATTACCCGTGTATTGTAGAGCGGATTTGCTCTCTGCACTCTGCACATGATCAAGATGATCACACTGTCGACTGGATAAATGTGATCAAGCACGGTAGCTTAAGATGATTCGACCGCACCCGGTCAAAAGGTTGTTGTTCCAAGAAAGATGTATATATGCAGATACACTTGCAAATATAAACAAAGATAAAGATAATATCTATTATAAGGTAATGTAAGGCAGTCAGTAATGTAAAATAATCACTATTGTGCAAGTGAACATCGTGAGGTTAGTATATATAAAGGCTACCTACCCAGCTGGGCTTTCAAATGCTCTTGGGTGTTAAGCATACCTGCGATTCAAGTAACCTTAGGAGGCCAAGTTAGCTTAGAAGTCAACTTCAGATGGTACTGCCATATCGACAGTCGGGAGTAGATGGATGCAATCAATCCAGAATGGCAATCCGCTGGCTGGAGACAATCGATCAGGGCTGGCAGACAGCATGCTTAAACCGGTCTAGCACGGCTGGCACTATGGTTGCTTGATATAATGGAGCTAGACTGGCTCAGGGCTGGCTACATATAATCAGGCTGGTTTGGTTTGTGGCTAGTTGGCTATAATTTATCCGACTTTGAACTGAGCTGGCTGCAAATAATCGAGCTGGTCTGGATCTCACCTTGCTATGTATAACCGATCTTTACTGACTTTCGGCTGGCTAAATTTGATTGAGCCGATATTGTTCTCAGTTTGCTGGTCATGTTCCACATACAACGGTCCAACAAAGATTACAGTTTAACACTTCCAAGGCACGATGTAGAGCCATATACCACCGTGTGAATACCTAGCATGAAGTGCTGTCCTTGCAGTGCCTAACATCATATCCTCTCAGACTTACATTTTACTCTGGCTACCAATGTTCCTGGTCATTCAGGCCCACATCCCATATGTGGACGTAACTAATTCACTTTTTGAATCCCTGCATTCTGTTTTCAATGTTGATGTATATATATACTGCATTCTACAAGGTTGGTGGTTACAGTTCGGGGATAATATACTGGCGGATGCTGATGATATTTCTTGTGTCAATGTCACGGTGAAATCCAATCAGCCTAATTGGTCTTGCCGATGGAGAGGAATGTGCAAACTAAATATTGTCTCTTACAAGTACCATTGCACTACAGCGATAATGTTACATTTACCTCTCAATTGTCTGTCTGACATATTCTGTTTTGCAACTATATGTTCCTGATTGAGATATCTACATGTGCTAAACAAGGACTTGCACAATCATAATATGGTTGAAATTGTTGTGTTAACCTGATTAATTGCATTATTTGTAGAGATATTGGAGAAAGTCTAGAATATACTAGGATTATAATAAGACTCAATTAATAAAAGATTTTATATCTTATATCCAAACTTGTTACCTACATTAGTCCTCCTTTATATGGACCTATCTTGGAGTCATTTTGTATACATAATTTATTTGTAACTTATGAAGCTTTTCAGTTATGTCCGGTTTGTCGAACATGTTTTCTACTACTACAGTTATTATGTTCAATATTGTATATTTAGACCTAACAACCACCTGGACAACTTTTCTATACAGTGTATTTTTGGTCTTGTTGATTTATTTCAGGTCTCCAAGGGATTATCATATTAATAGTTATTGACTGAACTTAACTTCATTGGGGCAATGGTGGTACTTGTTGCACAGGAGATACAGAACTGTTTCATTCTAATTTCAAACAATACAATATGGCAGAAATTCTGCTTGTTACAGAGTGTTCTGCCCCACAAAATCATTGCTTGTATGTGTGGCTGTTGGTTTTTGTATAAGGTGATATGTCTGGCCTTTCAGGTATTGTGAATGTAGCTAGAATGAAGAGTATACATGATTGGTACAAGTAGTTGATAATGGCACCACATCTGGAATGTGAACCCAATCACCTAGTTTGTTGCTTCTATTCCTGTGTTGATACTATCATTCAGATACCTCAATATCTCCGAATTTGTAGCTGTGGTTTGTGCTCCTAATCATCCTCAGTTTAGAAGTAATCACGATTGGCATCTAGATATGTAAGCAGAGAGTATATTTATTCTTTGTGGAAGTGCAATTGTACTTCCACTCTCATCGTATAATCTACCAGATATACCTCTTTATCAATTTTGTTATTTGCAACCTTATCAACTCTTACGCTACAGTATTTAGTGAATGTTGTACTTACATTTGTTTAACATATCTCCGTTTTGTGTCTTTGTTAAACAGTGGAAATGAAAGGTCATTTGCAACACAGAATCATGATATTGTGTATAAGGATTGTCGCATAAAAGTAACACGTTGATTATGCGACAGAATCTCTTCTCCTGATTGAGTTCTTCCAGCCACAACATGCAGGCTCATCTTTTGTTTGTACTAGTTTGTGACAACAATAATCTCATTTCACCATATCTATTGTTAGTATTTTTTGATAGATTAAGTTTGCTGAACCTAAACATTTTCTCGCAGAGTATAATTAATTATAAGATATACAATGTATGCTATATGGAGATTGAAGTCTTCCTGTATTGGCGGTGCCAGGGGCACTTGGCCCTCATAAGTGCACTTAGCCCTTGTTAGTATACTTGGCTGCCAAGGCCGGGTAAAACCCCTTCATATATAATCACTTCACAAAGTGTTTTTGGCATGCTAGTGATTATCTTACCTACATACGGTACAATTGATATCTTTTTACTTATTCCCATTGCAACGGTATCGACATATATCTATCCATACGAGAAAGTGTGTTCTTACAGTATTATCGCTTTGTAGTCACCAGCTACGTTTCGCTCATGTGAATTCGGGCTTACCCCGTTCAATAGGTCAGACCAACACTGAAAACTATCGTTAGATTGTTGATACAGTATAAGTATTCATCCAATAGAGTTGATTGACGGCAGTAGGGACGATTTCGAGATGTGGATGTCAATCAGTCCCGAAAGACGCGTTATCTGCCATGATAGGCACTCCTGAGAACTTGAAAACTCTTCTAGACCTACAAAGAGTATCATCGTTAGAGAGATAAATCAGGATAGGTTTGCCTGTCAGTTGACTGCCGCAGAGATGATTGTGAAGTCAATTGGCCCGAGTGTTGTGTTATCTACCCCGCATGACGATTTTGAACCAGTCGCATACCTCACTATTCAAGTCCTACAAGCATCCGAACTTCATAAGCAATCTATATCGAGTCATTTGACGGCTGCAGGAACCATTCGGGTGTCAATCGATTCCGAGAAACGCGTCACCGGCCCTTATGGCCACTGTGGAATAGATCACAAAACACCTTTAATCAGATCCATCGCCTACGAACGGATTATTCGAGATAAGTATTCAGTCTATTGGAGTTGATTGACGTGAGCA
The DNA here is from genome assembly GCA_014904905.1 of Wilcoxina mikolae CBS 423.85. Lineage (NCBI taxonomy): Eukaryota > Fungi > Ascomycota > Pezizomycetes > Pezizales > Pyronemataceae > Wilcoxina > Wilcoxina mikolae. Next base: position 4,528 of record MU122647.1, on the reverse strand, counting down.
GAGCCAATTCCGATACGTTTCTGACGTCCATCAACCCTTATACAATTGTGATCGGCATGATGACCATACCCCTGAAATGACCTCGAAAAATGTTCCATGAGATGAATCACATAAGAACGGTCAACCGAGACCAATAGAACCTAATTGAACATGAAGTGCTACCGAATCCTTTATTGGCTCCCCTTAAAGCGTCGAATAATTGGAGACAATACGGAGAATGACTACACGAGCACAGAAGTGCACTTTCGGAGAAAGACTAACCATGCGCAGAGTTCAAGACCTTGATAGTACAGCTTCAACCGCAGATCATGAAGCAGCTCAGAGTAGGAAGTTTAACCCTGAATGTTCTAAAGTGTCAAGCAGATCAAGCCGATACCCCATTGTGCGACTTTACGAAACACGAACAAAGTCGCACATCAAGTCATCGCATACCCTAGCGGAAATGGATGCACATAAAATCATCGTATCCCGTAGCGGAAATAGATGCACTTCAAGTCGTCATATACCCTAGGGGTAATGGACAAATCATTTGCTGCAGATTCCTGTTCAGGATTGGGGAAATGGTTATCCTTTTGTATATAGGAGAATATGATAACTTTCAGTTGACGAACCGGAGGTGCTGGTTGTTCCCATGACATATGACCTGGTTCTAGGCTTGCCTTGCTTCAAGGCTAGGAACCCTGAGGTCGAATGGCAAGTCGAGTCGTTTTCTAGCTCTGCGGACCCAAATTGGCGATGGAAATACACCGACGGTCACCACCTATGTAACGTCGAATGCTCCACAGCCATCTGAGAAGGGCCATGCAGTAATTACGTCTCCTGACATCTGCACGGAGCCACAGCATTAGAGAGTCTCTTAGCTAGTGACGAGATTCTTGTGGCATTTGACATATACCTTGGCGATTGCACAGGGTTGCTGTGAGACTCCATGGAAAGCATCACCAATGGCGAGAGGAGCACCTGGAGCTGGTCGACCGAGCAGAGGCAGCGGCGGTAGTTGTGGGAGAAGAGTTACCAACAATGTGGGGCTTGAATGACTGCTACCTGCTGGTCGAGTCAAGAAGGGAGTTCACCGACTGCGGGGACTTGGTTCCATCATGGACGGCCATTAGACCCATGTCTCCTGTTTTCTGCGACATTTACCGCTCCATCTTTTGCTTAAATCAAATTTGCTAACATGAGTGGAGCAGAAACGGCGTTGTATAAGATATTCTGTCGGATACAGCAGAGATGATGGCGGCGCACCGATAGGGCAACCGAGTATCAGTAATTTGTGGAGGTCATCAGTCAAGGCCGAGACTTTGACCCCGCACTGGTCAATTGACCATGAGATTGACCTTGAACCCGGGCAAAAGCTGCGGTATGAGTGGATCCATAACCTGTCGGAGGTTGATTCAAGAACTCTAAAGGCCTACATCGAGACGAACCCGGACAATGGTTTTATCCAGTGGTCATCATCACCGTAGCCGATATTTTGGCAAAGAAGGACGGCGGCTCAAAACCATGAAGTTGACTACTGAGTTCTCAACGCGAGCACAATCAAGAATCAGTAACCCTTTCCCTTTATGTTGGAGGTGCTTGACCATATTGGCAGCATTTATAAACGGCTGCTAGGCGGATGAAACTTATTGAACCATGGGGGAGAGGCAGAATACAGATTCTCAAGTGCAGAGTGCAATCGTACACGCTTTTGAGAAGGATAACCAGTCTTCTTTCCGATATGGCAATACAAGGTTGCTTTTTCAGTCCATCCTTTCGTTCAGAAACACTGACATTATAAGAGACTCTGCGAGACTTGCAACGGAATGCAGATACAAAAGTATAAAAGCCGCAATGGCAAGCGAAATTGTCTTATCAACGAGAAAATCGATGAGAATTGACACCTCATTTGGTCATCAACGGAGCACCAACCTCAAAACAAGGGAATGACCGTTACGGAATCGGAGAAACTACTACTAAGATGAAATCTGCATCAGAGGTGATGGAACGGTAACCCATCATTCTGCAGATGTCAAGTGCACCTGGCCTCCTAAGTGCACTTGACCTTGTGAGTGCAATTGGCTCCCAGGCATACTTAGCCTTGTAAGTGTACTTGACTCTCAGGCACACTTGGCCTCGTAAGCACACTTGGTCTCGTCTACGACTTCACTCTCAAGCACCTGCAAGTCAATAAGATCTTAGCGTCGTACGATCTCACTATTGAGCTCCTGGAAGGCAACAAAAACCCCCCGAAAGCACGTCGAGATGCCGTGTTTATGAGATCGGCTACAAGAAGCCTTTCTGACGGCTCTTAGTGACCTTGGGAGTTGAACCCTACGATGACCTCCAACTGGTTGTTTAGAAGTCCCAGGGTACTGACCCATTCGCGGTTGACATCTAGTGCAAGCTAGTCGACAACCCAATAGCCCCAGTCATAGCCGAAGCAGAAGGCAATAGCCAATGGTGTGTCGACGCTGGAGCTCTGACCTTAGAGGGGCGAATATATGTCCCCGCGGAGATGCTCTCGGCGGTAAAGTGATTAGTCTCCTACATAACCCTGAGTTCGGCCACTTTGGAGCTCTTAGAACTGCTGGGTTGGTCTCAAGGGATTTCTATTGGCCTACAGTAGATGGACACGTATATAAGGAAGTACGTCAGCAGCTGCGAGTGATTATGCTGCTGGTCTTCATCACCAATTCGGAAGCATGACCGAATTCATTGAATGCACAATCAGCAGCAACCGACGATATTAATGGAGGCAACTGCATCCAGTGCTAGTGGCAGAGAGCCGAACAAATCAGCAGTCGAGATGCCAAGCTGTGCGCAATGCAAACCGGCAGAAATCCTTGATAGAAGTATGAGAAGACTACCAGGTGGGAGCTTCCGAATTACATGGTAATTATGTCCCTGTACGGAACTCTTACCAATTATATTTATTAATGAACAAATACGTTCTGCAATTAGCCTTTATCTCTGATAGCTGCAGACGAAGCCATGATGATAATTGATTGACGTCGCCGCAGATAGTGGTAATTAACCATTTCATGGTAGATTTTGGGGTGCGCACCCTACAACTATGCTGGTAAGGAAATGACAGGTGCATACTCATTACTTTCGTGGATTCGGCAGTCGATGGCAGGTGAACCAGACAATGAATGCCTTGATGCACCTGGAGCGGAAACATACTTGGTTACTTTGTTATTACGACCTCATGGCACACATACAAGCTAGATACCGCAACTCGAATTATTACGTACGAATGCATGTCAACACATGATGACCTCAATTGAGGGCCTAACGAGGCCGACACAAGTCATCCAACCTGCACAGGACCTGAAGCAGAATGTCAATTACCGAGAGGGGAGGCAATCACTGATGAGGTCTGCAGTGTGCTTGGGTATAGGAAAGCACAAAAACATGGAAATCATACGAATCTGAGAGCTCTCAAGAGCAGCAGCTTTGAACAAGATAAGTACTTTATGCAATTATGCTAGTTGACAGCTGCAGAGATGCGTTACAGGCCACAATGGCCGCACACCGAGATTTCGAAATATGCTTCAACGAAAGAAATTGTATACGAATCATCGATCGATCAGATGGAAGTCGAGACTTCGTCCGGCATATCACATGTCAAGTAAAATATATCGATACCGAATCAGGCCCGCAAATCGGCCAATGGCATTTACCGATTCGAGCACCACCGAGATACCACTACGGACATCAATTGCTTGGCTTCTGAGAAACTGGAAGTCCACTTGGACATTCAGAACCATGGAGTTGTAAGCCTGCTAGAGCGGCTTCGATCCGGAGATGGACTTGGAGGAATTAGGGTCACTTGGACATTTACTTTTATTCTCTTTCTTCTCTTCGTTTCTTATGGATCTCGGCCCGGTATAAATATTGTCGGCACAGGTTTTCCATCGCCAGTGGACGTGGAGTTTTCCAGTGCGTCAGATCCGCCATGAGGCCGCCGTGATGACACCGATTGGTCGTGGGACTTATGCAGACATATGAAGGAGTATGCACCTGACCTTATCCCTCTTCATGTATATATATGTTGCAGTTCAGGAGGTCTGCTGATACAGACGGGTATGATATAATGGCGGTGTCAGGGGCACTTGACCCTCATAAGGGGACTTGGCTGCCGAGGCCGGGTAAGCGCCCTTCTTATATGAACACTTCCTAAAGTGCTTTTGGCACGCTAGCGATTATTTTACCTACAAACAATACAATTGAAAACTTTATCAGGTATTCCCATATGCAATTGTATCTATATATATCTATCCATACGAGGACATAAGTTCTTACACTTGGTATGTATGTTAAATATCTACAGAGTAAAGGGCCATGGTGAATGAGTGGGGATGAATATTTATTTTATTACATTTCCTGACTTGCTATGTGATCAAAATCATATAGTACTGATTCAACATTTCCAACAGTATCAAGAATTAGACAATCTTTGGGATGAATTAATATGATGGATTTGAACTTCTACATTTTTTGATTTATTTATTGGTTTATTTATTGGTTTATTTATTGGTTTATT
>MU122646.1:0-18669 GCA_014904905.1 Wilcoxina mikolae CBS 423.85 | reverse complement strand
TCTGGGTGCCTTGATAACGCATCGGCCTTTCCGTTAGCCGTTCCTTTTTGATAAACAATCTTAAAATTGTATTCCTGCAATACTTCAGCCCAACGAGCCTGTCTCCGATTGAGCTGTTGAGTCTCCTTGAAGTATTGGAGGTTCATGTGATCGGAAAAGACTGTTGTTGTATGTGTTGCTCCTTGGAGATAGCATCTCCATGTCTTAAATGCATATACGATGGCGAGCATTTCCTTATCGTATATTTGGTAATTAAGTTCGGCTGGTGAAAACTTCTTCGATATGAATGCGACCGGGTGTATTTTACCGTCATCAAACTTCTGTGATACAACCGCTCCCATCTACAAGTCTGATGCATCCGTTTCGACCATAGCGGGTCTATCGTCGTCATAATATCGAAGTATTGGTGTGTTTTCTGCCGCCAATAAGATCCATATTGTATAGTAAGCTGCTTTGGCTGCATCTCCAAACTTGAAGTTCTTTCCGTCACCTTTGAGGGTGTCTGTAATAGGTGCGACGATACCGGCGAATCCCATAATCAATCGTCGGTAGAAATTCCACAAACCCATGATAACCTGTACTTCTTTCTGGGTTTTGGGCATTGGCCACTTAGTGATAGCCTCGCTTCGACTTGGTGCCATCTCAAGTCCTTCGCCGCTGACAAGGAATCTGAGGAATTCAACCTCCTGCTTATCAAACTCGCACTTATCGATCTCCACCACGAGGTTGTTGTCTTGTAGGACCAGATGTAGCTTTCCTATATATTCGTGGTGTTCTTCGCGAGTTCCCTTAGTGGCGATAAGGACATCATGGATGTAAACGACTGTAATATTGTTTTGTCCTCCTAAAAATGTTTGGAGAATACTGTTCATCCAACACTGAAACGTAGCTGGAGCATTGGTGAGTCCGAATGGCATGACTGTATATTCGTACGAGCCGAACTTCGTCCTAAATGCCATCTTCCATTCGTGTCCTTTGGCCATCCGAATCAGGTGATATCCTGACTTCATGTCCAACTTCGTTACCCAGGTTGCTCCTTTCATCCGATTTTGTAAATCATCCATCAATGGTAGAGGCGTCTTGTCTTTGATCGTCAAATCATTAAGTCTGCGATAATCGACGCAAAGACGCAGGCCTCGTCCCTTAGGCTTGGGCACAAACAAGATTGGTGCCCCCGCCTGCCCCTTGGACGGTTGTATTTTTCCTTCCCTTATCATTTTGTCGATATATTCCTTAAGCAACCCCTCCTCTTCGTGGGAAAGCTGATATATTGGTCCCACCTTCACCTGATCGTCGGGTACCTGAAGGTGTATTTCATGATCGTGTGGGCCATATAGAGGGAACTTTTCAGCTTCGTGAGGGTCGAACAGTAACATCCATTTGTGGTATTGTTCTGGTAATTTTTCCGCTAGTATGCTTGTTGCTGCAAAACATACTGCGCCAATGTTGACTGCTTTGTCGCGAAACATAACTTTTTCGTTGTACGTAATGTTCCAGTCTGGATGAATGTGACAGTGACTGTAGCACACCTGCTCGCATTCCGTAAAATGTACATATCCGTATGTAGCACCCTATGCCTTGTGTTGTTTCAGATACCACGCGGGTATTAGAACGTCATAGTCAGCGTGCATCGGTACTACTTCGAAAGTTTCCAGAGTACGATGATTTCCAAAAGCTAAACCAAGGGGAATAGTATAAACATTTGGTAAGGAAACTGACTTACCACTAAAATCTTTCCCATTGATGTTCGTCCTTCTGCATACCACTGGTATCTTAAACACCTTCGCACATTGTGGTGATATGGTGAATGACGTCGATCCCAAATCCAGCATGGCTCGGACCGTGAACTGCTGTACCTTTCCGGCGCTGTCCGTGTGGTCCACAAAGAACCGGTATACAGGTCGCTCGCCTATTCGTGTTGTGGGAAGTTTGTGTAAGCGTTTTGTTTCGTAGTAAACAAAGTCGTCAGAGGTGTTTTGTTTTTTGGTAGGTGGTTCCTCCTCCGAGGGAGAGTGCTTTCGTTTGGTAGCCATCCTTTTGACATTGGCTGGGCCACAACGGGTCGTTGAAGGTAGTGTCGTTCTACCACTCGTAGTTGGATTCTTCATTGAGTAATTCTTCAAACGTGGGGATTACCTCCTCCGGGTAGTGTTCTTTGACTTCGTAGATGGTAGGTAACGCGTTGAATGCTCTAACGATTGTTGTTGGGACTCCCTCCACGTGATGTTCGCAGTAACAGATCTCCCAATTGTCGCAACCAACGTGCATGCCCTTATATTCGGTCCAGCAGTCTCCGAATACGGGATCGTCGATCGCTAGGCCTCCTCCGTATCCGGCCGCCTCTGTCCAGTAAAGATTCCAAGGGTATGGCGAATCAGGTTGGTCCCAAAAGAACGACCCAAGAGGTTCTTCTGGCTCGTTGAGTATGGCGTCGATGCTTGCGAATGCGTTGAGAGGCTCTGGTTCCGAGAGTTGACAGGGTAGTACTGCAAAGTCGAAGAAATTGGTTCTGCTGTGACAGTTTGTATCGTATGGTGTCATTGTAAAATCTATCTGGTGGTGTTGGTGTTGCGGTACTACTGCCAGCAGTTTCATCCCTACCGGAATTCTCAAGGTACCGACCGGATCATAAAATAATAAAGGCTTTCTCCCGCCTAATCTTTGTATCCTTCATTCCATCTCGATACAAACCATCAATCCGAGCTATCCTGTTGCTCCCACCAGTTTTCGGCCTTATCCGCATCTTCCTGTTCACTGTCGACAGATTCCGAACCAGATGGTATTTCTCCGTCTGAAGTCTCTTCAACTTCTTCTATTTCTCCAACCACAAAATGTTCCATCTCATCATCCAACTGGTTGTATGCCCCGACCTTCATCTTTTGATATGCTTTCGGGTGGCCGAAATCGGCGGTTCCTTTTGACAATTTGATTTTCCGAATGCATTGCATAGTATTTTGGTTCCCCTTTTTATCGGCGGGCCACACGCAGTGTTGACATTCTTTTGCTGCTCTCCGATGTGCCAGTTCCCCATTGTCAATTCCCTCAGTCAATTGACGAAACGTTTTCCCTTCAGCGTTTGTAAAGGGGTTTTGTTTGGATGAAACCACGATTATCTCTTGTTCGTTGCTGAGTGCCTTTTTGCTCGAAGTGTTGTCGCTGACTCTGGAATCCCGATCCAAGTCCACTGGGCTTCTGGATCTTGCCTCTATCTTTGTTGATTGGTCCGGAGGTACTGTCCGTGATTCGAGATTTTCCCATAAATCCGAAGTTTCTTTCTGTTGCTTGCCAGACTTCAAAGTTCTTTCCGGCGTTGATAATGATTGTATGGAGCTCGTCGTCTGTCTTATCTGCCGGGTTGATAAGACTAAGCTGTATAAATACTTGTGGTGGTAGCTTGCTCATCAGCATAGTCCTGTATGCTACCCCCACAATCTTAGCCTTCGCGTTCAGGGTGTCAAACTCTGTGATCATGTCCTGAACGTTGCCCCGTATTAGTGTTCCGTGATGGCTTTGTACGCAGTTTCCTGTTGATGCTTGTTGTCGAAACGGGCATCAATAGCGGCGCGGTATATTGACCAGCTCCGCTCATGCTTTCCTGCTTGGGCTTCCGCTTCCCACTGCATGTGCCAGGCTAGAGCATGCTCCTCCAATCGACCGCACAGGTACTGAATCTTGAGTCCTGGTCGAGTCAAGAGGTGTGGTTGATCGCCAATAAAGGCCTCCATGCTCATTCACCACACATCGAAGTCCTCGGAAGCTTTTCCCTTGTACTTCGCTGGGTCCGAAAGCTTCAACCTTGAGTCCCTTTGTCTCTCCGGGCGTTGAGTAAGGCTGCGCCCCCTTCGGTGAGAACCCTGTCTGGACGTATGTGAAGCTCAAGGTGGTGGAGATGGTGGTGGGTGGCCGCCCGTGCCCTCTGGTGGTGGTGCTTCTCCTGATCCACCGGCTGTAACCTCTGGAAGTGGTGCATTGCCTAACCCGATGTCTGTGCCTGATCCTCCCCTTAAGCCGAAGATCTCTGCCACATCAGAGTCGCTGATTGGTGAAATGTTCCTGTTGCGTTCTCCTGTTTGTTGTTGCCACTGTTGGATTTGGATATTCCGATCTGGGTGAACAGGTTTGGAGTGCGAGACCTTGGCCCTCTCGAACGTCGAAGTAAGTCCAGATTCGTTCCTTCTTGAATTGTTTGAACTTCGCTTCCAACAGTTCGAAGTCTCCCCATGATGGGACCTGTTCTTCCACAACCTTTTCCAACCTGGCAATCTTTTCTTGCTGAGTCTTGATTTTAATCCCCAGGCTGCGAACCTCACGATCAGCGTTTTGAGCTGATTCTCACACCATTTGATCCGTCCACGCAAGATCCCGAATTCTTCCCTAGCTTCTCTCACAACTCAATCATTTTGCTGTTGAAGGTTGCTCATTCCTGTCCCCGTTTCCTTCAGTACTGTGTTCAGAATCTGTATCTGCTCTTCGTGTCCCTCTAGGATTTGTTGTCCTAGTGCCCTCTCTATTCCACTTGTTGGCTGAAGAGCTGACAACCTAGCCGAACGTCTTCGAATTCCTCCTCGAGTGCCTCTTTCTCGCTGTTGCATGCCTCGACGAGGCGTTGCATTTCTTGGTCGAAACGACTGACATGGGCCTGTACTGTGTCGGTCATTTCCGTGTCCTCTTGTCCTCTGGAGTCCAAGTACTGCCTCTTTGATTGCTCGTACTGTTCTTGCAGTTTCTTGGCCTATCCTGGTAAGGGTCTCGAGGGCTGTTTCGATTTGCTGACTCGAGACGATGTTGGTGCCAACTGGCCCGCTCCGAATGTTAATCAGCCCCTGTAACTGGCCATTGTGAAGTTGTCGAGAGGGAAATGTAAAAGGTCCTGTAGTTTGAGATTATCCCTGATCTCTTCTCAAAAGTCAAAAATGGTTGCAATACTGACAACTACCGTTGCAGCCGTATGAACAGTGCTCTGCGCAAAAATGATGTACCGTGGGACCTTTGTGGTGATCCAAGTATCGTATCGCACAGCAGCCTCCGTTATTGCAAACCACACAATTTGTAGTCATAAACTCTTTTGGACGTGTCCAAAATATTATACTGTTACGGGGATACTTGTCAGTAAAGTATAACCGCCTACTCCTCAGAAGTCGTATGTACCTTGAAGGTAATCTTCGAAGTTGTCGTTATCGGACCAGTCCTCATAATCTTGGACTGGGAGGTTGTGGTAATCGGAATGAAGTTCACGAGTATAAAACCAGTGAAAATATTCGTACTCAATATTGTACGTATGAATAAAGATACTCGCAATACGATAGTCGTAAGGGGTAATGGCTCGTTTGTAAAGTGCGTGAGTGTAAAGAATAATAGAATCACAATCACGAAAGGAGCTCATGAGAATATTCTTAGAGTAGAAAACTTAATAATATTTTAGGTTCATGTCCGCCGGTTTGTTCTGACGGGGGATTGCGACTAGAGCTTGCTGTTTTACTTTGCGGGCACAAAGGCGGTTCTTTTATAGAGCGAATTACTTGTATACTCTCTATGACTTCGGCATTTGTACTAAGATAGCTATGGCCTCCGATCGTTAGGCTGGTTACTCGATCTCGGTAGGTTGCGCTTCTTTTCCGTTTGTCTTTCAGCACATTCTAAAGTGCAAGGCATCCCTGTAGGTTATCCTCATGCCGCCAGGTCTTGCCACGTAACAATTAAGTTCGTTTGCTTTTCTTCTGGTCTGTATGCCTTATGCAGAAAACAGGTTTCGGCAACGACAGCTGACGCGTTCATCGAACCATCACTTCCTCTTAGATCTCTTGACTCAATGTTAAATCGGATAGTGGGTTGCAGGGATATGTTTATCCTCATAGACTTGCATCGGCCACCAGCCCCTGCTATGCCACGTATCGCACCTCCCATCTCGCTCTCGTTTACTCCCATTGCAGGGCTACAGCTTATGTCGGACCAGACCATCGGCGAACTGCCGTTACTCGGGAAGTCGACCGACACACAAGTTCTCAATAGGTAGATTTAACTACCGGGGCGCAGTTAACATATGGAGTCCCTAGACTGTATAGTTATCCCCATAGTAAAGTCTCGCTTCTCGAACTCTGACGTGTGCCTGCCGGAGGGTGTAGAGGCGTACCCCGCTCTAGCCGGCTGCCCCATATAGCTGATAAGGTAAAGTAGTCCTGGTCGAAACAATCATGCACTGCTGACCCAAGAGTCCCCGCAATGGCGTCATTGTGCATCCGCAACTCATGACGTTCCTATCTATTGGGGGCCTAAGCGTATAGTAGCATACGACCCTAAGTGTTCGGAACTGATGCGTTGGCCAGCTAAGTGCCATGACTATTGCTGTTCGATCGAGAAGGTGCACTGCCCTCGCGCGGGTTAATCATTCCGCTTTGTCCAGGCTCGGTATTGGATAGGCTTGTCTGTCGCGTTGGACCTTGTCGCTCAGAGAATGGATATTCGTGGGTGAAACATCGACAGCCATAGAGACAGGCATGCCGAACATGAATTCCCAACATCCTCTGTACCTCATGAACCTGCTAAGGGAAAAACACTTAACAGCTCAGTTTAATTTGAGTTTATTTAGGTAGCAGTTAACCCCATATTGGACCGCTTTTCAAGGGATCTCGTCCCCGAGTATCGTCAAGGACAATAGTCATTTAGATTCTACCGCAGTCTACACTGCGTCTCCCGTTTTTGTTCAAATCTTTCCCTTGTCTCTCAAATTGGAGTCTACCTCACCTGCCGTTGCATTACATACAGAGGAATGTATTCCTACATTCTTAACGTCAATGATCTATATCAGACTATGCATTGCCAAACCCTTCACCCTGACAGGACTCCGGTGATACGAAATGTTCAAAGTCTTGCTAATCGTCAGAAACAAAAAAGAATCGGCCTTCGGGAAATTCTCAGCTTTCCCCTGCTAAGACACGTGTTTCCACACAGGCTGGCCAGACGGATTCCTCTCAAGGAGGGAGTTCTGTAGGCTCTACAATCCACGGTCAGAACTCCAGCCCCTCATCTTCGCTGAATGATTCTCTTGTTGCATATATCACTCAACACGTGACTTCCACCCCATCTGCTACACAGCGACAGTCAATAAATACTCCAACCGCTATGCCAGGTAAAAACAGGCTTAGTACACCAGCACCACAAGGAACCTCAGAGACAGACTGAACGTGTCCCGTTGTATGCAGCCCCACATCCAGCATTGCTATCACTCGCACTGAGACCTAACCGCTTGAACTACATCAACTACAAGAACGCATCCTGCTGTGCTGCAACAGGTTGCAACTTGTTAACCTCCCCTGGCGTTGCAGACATGTATACACTCTTGATGAATACCTGGAAAACACTACCGGAGAGCTACCAACAGTGGTGTATAAAAACACTCTTGCTACACGCAAGCGTCAGATCCAACAGGCGGAGAAACCAACGCGTGGCCTGGTCATAAGCACGGAAGCAGCGCGTGTTGACAATGCTATTCTGGTTGACTATTTGACATCTGAAGCGGTGCTTGAGGTGCCTGAGATCGGAAGCACTGACCCAAACATCCCGATCAACAACAATTGCATTGATGACGAACTGCATTTCGCCATGTTGGGGGCAGCAGGGATTACAAAGATGAAGGTGACGAAAGCGGCTTGAGGGATGCCATCTCCACCGGCAGGCGGCGATGATGGGCCGCGACTGAACTACAGAGGTTTGACCTGGGAAGCATTGATATTGACGGGTATGATGGCGACCATGGTGACCATGGGGATGCTGATGAGTAGGAAGATGAATCGCAAGCCGATGAAGGATCAAAGCAGACTTTGGAAGACTCAGGGCATAGTACTTGAGAGTGTGAAGATGGGACAGTATATTTCAGCCCTGTAAAATTCGATAAGGGCAAAGCAAATGTAACGGCAAGCGATGTATGCCAAGCGAAGACTGTATGGTAATAAGTGACAACATCTCAAAGCTAAACATATTTATGGGAAGAGTGCAGCATCCGATAAATAGCAAGCGCGGAGAGATAAGGTGGATGAGCGTCCACAGGGTAATATACAACACCACCGGTCACACAAACAAGAGACTTGGTATAATAGCCGCAGCAGGGTAAGTATGCACCGCGACTCATACCCTGGGCAACAGGTAGGGTGTAATTATCCCTCAGAGGTTACGATGTTCCGTCAGAGCCGTCAGAGCAATCACGAACACCTGGGTGTTCATGATGGAAACTAGGGTTGTTGCTGATGGACAAAGGAGAAATTAAAACATGATTAGGGCTCTTTATTGTGAAGGGGACAAAGGCAGCCCCGAGAATAGTCGAGAGAGGGGTTGCCACTGCCGGAGTAAGGTTCAAGGTTGAACCATACCCGATTGCGGGTATGGTTCGACACTGCAAAGCAAACCATATCGCATTCAGTGGAAGCTGTACAAAGATGACGGAAGCTCTCAGAGTGGTTCAAAACAGCAGAAGAGGACAACCGACCGAGTATCGAATGGGAGGAGCCACAAGGAAAAATACAGTGGGACTAGGTACCAGGGAGACGAAGGATGCCGGAGTACAAGAAGGTGACCCTGCGGTCGAGGAGAGGGGATTACCCAGGTAGAGAGATGTGGTGGAAGAGTACGAGGATGTCGCCATGGCCGAGACAATGGGAGAGGCCGAAGCGGGAGCTGCCGCCCTCAATGATTAGAGTGATTGAGCCCAACTGCGCCAAGTCTCGTGTTTCAACCATGGCTGTGATAGAAATGGCAGTTGAATGTAAAGCAGATGTGAAATGTGTGCAAAAGCCACCGAATAATAGAGCAGGAGTCGGAATCTGCTACTCGGCATACAACATTAGATAAAGGGGAATCTGGACAGCAGTGCGCAAGGGGAGCGGCCTTGTAACTGAGGAATGGACAGACATGAGCAGCTGTGCGAACGACGATGTGATGGTTATTAACATAAAAAGAAGAGGGGAGAAAATGATGAGGATCATAAATGTTTACGACCAGAAAGATGTTCAGATGGGAGAGAGACCAGCAAGGAAGTTAAACTGGCAAAGTTTCATGCTGCAGGGTGGCAGCACGGTGCTCACATGTGACCTGAATGCCAACAGGAAGATCTGGGACATGAGATGCCCCGAACAGACGGTTGCCATGTTCCAGGACATGATCATAGACACAAACGAGTTGGAGATCCGCAATGATAGCCGCCGCAGTCACTACTGAGTAAGAGATGGCAGTGAGGGCACATCCATCATTGACCTAACCCTAGCTAATCGACCAATTAAGAAATGGACGATCTTGGAGGAGAAGAGTCATACCACCTGCTCCGATCACAAGGTCATAGAATGTGAGGTAGGCGTGGAAGATCAGGAGGAAGTTAGGGGTACACAAGTCCTAGGGTCGAACCTAGGCAATATGTCGGTTGAGGATGAGAGGGCAGTAGAGAAATTCTGAAAGGAACTCGACAAGGAGACAGCCCATGAAGATGACAAGTGTAGTAAGGGGGATGAGGTCTTGCGGAAGGCCAAGTGGTGCCAGGATGCACTGAGCAAAGTGCTGGACACCACAGCGAAGAAAATAACGATCTGTGCTCGATCTAAGAGATGGTACAACGGTGAGATCAAGGAGAAGAGAAGCGTACTTGGGAGAGACAACAGAAGGGAACCAAAGACAGAAGCTGCAACACAGGGGAACGCATACCTGCAAAGGTCAATTCGGCAGTCTAATAGCCCGATGTTGAATAACTATATAAAAAACCTCAGGGGCTGTAAGGTATGGAGGGCTGCAATGTTTGTCCACCATCAAGCAGGGGCGACAGTGGAGGCCATGACCGATATACAGGCAAAGCAACCAAGCTCTATTACCGAAAAGGAGGAGATGCTCAGAGTAGAGACTTTTACCCTGAACGATGATGATCAGTACAACGAACTACCCCCAGCAGGAAGAACATACGAACAGGTCACCCAGCAAGCAGTTGAGTGAACGCTATTGTCGAGGTCAGCCACACAAGCCCCCGGTCCAGACAAATCGTCCTTTCGGGCGATCCACCTCCTCTGGAAGTTGAACAGAGCGAGAATTGTGTATTTAACTTGGGCGGCCCTCCAGACAGGTTGGCACCCAGATTTGTGGAAGCGGACGAGTGGGGTCGTGATCCAAAAGCCAGCAAAGGATGACTACACAAGCTTAAATCGTACCACACAATGTCCTTGTTCAGCTGCATGGAAACAGTGGCTGAGAGAGTAGTTACGAAATTGTTGTCCGATGAGTCAGAAAGGAGAGGACTTCTAAGCCAGGGTCAGTTTGGTTGCCGAAAGAGAAGGTCAGCCATGGACGCTGCAGCCATGATGATTGACAGAGAGAACACAGCGTGGAGAGAAGGCAATACCATGGGCATCCTCATAATGGATATTAAGGCAGCATTCCCAAGCGTGGAAAGAGGAAGGCAGTTTCACACAAAAAATACCAAGCGGATAGATAGAGACCGTATACGATGGACTGAGATCTTTCTCTCTGAAATAATGGTGGAGATGGTGATTGAAGGCAACATCATGCAGAGCCATCCGGTGGAAGAAGGTAATACGCAGTGCTCTCCTCTATGACCAATTCTCTTCGCTATATATACTGCTGGGCTGATATAATCGGTGGACGAAACAGTCCAAGAAGTTGAAGGCCTCTCTTTCTTAGATTACTTCATATGGATTGCACCCCAGAAAAAATGTGATCCAGGTGGTTAAGAAACTGAAAACCTGCGTGATGGAGAGGATTGAATTGGCCGGTAGACAGGGTCTCCATTTCGACCCTACCAATATGGAAGCAGTACTCTTCACATGCAGTGGAGAATATATGCAGCACCTTCGGCTGAAACATATAG
Source organism: Wilcoxina mikolae CBS 423.85 (assembly GCA_014904905.1). Classification (NCBI taxonomy): domain Eukaryota; kingdom Fungi; phylum Ascomycota; class Pezizomycetes; order Pezizales; family Pyronemataceae; genus Wilcoxina; species Wilcoxina mikolae. The sequence goes on along the minus strand of MU122646.1, from coordinate 7,814 downwards.
ACAAAATGAATGTAGGAAACGGCGTCATTCGGTTCAACAACGAAGAGACCACGTGGCTTGGAGTCAGGATGCATTTCCAGCTGACTTTCAGAGAGCAGCACAACCGATGCCTAAAGAAGTCCAGAGCTGAAGAAGCGAGACTCTGCCTGATGAACCCAGTGCACGGAATCGTTCCAGAGCAGGTTAGAGTAGTCCAAATAGCTTGCGTAAAAGCTGTTACAATACATGGAAGCGAACTCAGGTCGGATCCACAACAAACTAGGAGACGAGAGGACCTTCAACATCTTTTCAACCGAAACGACATGTCGACTCTAGACACCCTGCCCACCACTTCACCGGCTGCACTTATGAGACACTCATGCCTCATACATGCCCCAGTGGCCATTGATTCCAGGCAACAACAATTTACAGCGAGGGTGTCAAATGCGTGCGATGGATCCAACTTGAATAACATATATGACTACCCTGTTTTGGTGCACCAATATGCATACTGACCAAGAGTGAGCATGAATACAGTCAGAAAGGAGTGACCAAGAGTGAGCACGAATACGGTCAGAAAGGAGTGACCATGCCCGGGCCCAATTCCGACGAAGTACCAGCTGTTAGGACTGTCATACTGAGTGACAACATCGCGGCTAAGAGAAAAGCGAAACGCTGGATGAAAGAGAATGAGGCCAAAGTAGGCATGGGGTATGGATGCGGAGGATGGTCAGATCGCAAACCGATAATCAGAGAGTCCGAACTTCAGCAGTAGGCAACCATAGACACGGCTACAAGTACTCCCATAGCCACCTCGGCCTCGGTCGGATGGAGGTCTACGATACCGAGCTATCGGCAATCAGACTTGATCATCGGGAGTAAATCAAGAGGAGAGACATACTGTTGTATGACGGTGTGAAAACTTTTCAAGTCTTCAGCAATTTGCAGGCTGGCATCCGACGAACGGGGTATCTAGAGTCTGGATGAGGACAACAACTAGCCAGACGGATCAACAACAATGCAAGGACACTTCGTGCGTGCGACATCGAAACGGAGATCCAAGGGGTCCTGGGGCAAACTGCCATCTCCGGCAACGATGAAGCAGATCGCCAAGTGAACCTTTCACAAGAAGTATGCTTGGCAGGCATCGTACGGCATCAAGTAGACTGCTCGGCAGCAAACAGAACCGGACGTATCTTCGAGGCAACGTCAGCTGAAAAAACCCAGAGCGAGGCGGAGACGTGCAGCATGCACTTCCCATGTATATTCAAGGGCAAGCTAGGGATCAAGAGACCCATTCCCATGAACAGCGTGAAGTGGTTGCCTACGAGGTTCTATCTCTTGAAGAGCAGGCAGGCTCCAGTGTGCACGTACTTCAACCAGTTCGCGCTCCGAGGCAACGATAGGTTCTCATAGTCCGGACACACAGCAGTGCCCATACGAGGGCATCTATTCCGCCACTGCAACCGGTGGAAAGACCAGCAGAAGGTACTAGGAAGAGAGATAGGGAATGCGACTGGCTGGAAAGTGGGTAGATACCGATACCTCCAGGTCTCTGAGCTGTTTTTCATAGAGAAGTGTGACCAAGCGGTGATGGACTTCCTGGCAGCTACTCATGTCAGAAATTTCCTACCCAAGTGAGTGAGTGGCAAACGATCAGTTTTCTTGCATGCAGGTCTCGGCATGTCTTGGCTGCATGCAAGAAACCTGATTGGTCAAACTGACCGCCGGGTAATCTGTGCAAGTGGAGGAGTTAGATTCCATGGTCTCTCTTTTCAAGCTCTTTTCCTTTGTTTTTACGATTCTTTTCATTTTCCTTTGTCAGAAGGGGACGACGGGTTGTATGAGCGGAGTATCGCCATCCAACTATTTTTCCCGGAGGTGTCGGGGATCACGGGCAGGTCATACTCTAAGCCCAATAAATATATTATAATTAAAATTAAAAAAAAGATTCGTTGCAGGAACTCTATAGTGGAAATTCTTAACCGAAGGTATAATTTTTCAATCTACCAGGAACCAGAGATAGTTACCCATGGATCGATTGATCATATAAGATGCAACTCCTGATTGTCAAACTGAAACTTATTTGTGCAATTTATGTGAATATATTCACCAAAGCTGTATGCGATATCGATGATAAAAGAATGCACCCAAAGTTGATGTAGTAAGCCACACACAAATAGACGATGCCCACCCAAACACAAAATCAAGTCCACCCAGCGAGAAACACCAGCAGGCACATATTCAATCTGAACTTTGATCAACCTGAAGTCAATGATGCTCTTAACCATAAACTTCAGCTCAAGTTGTAAGAAGTTTGATATAACCAACCCATAGGCTCGAAAACTCAAAAACTAGCAATGTACAATGCTGAGGCGCATTCAGGGTTCGAAAAATTGCTGCCGGGTGTTCACAACGTGTGCAGAACCCTGACCCTGAGTATAATGAAGCGGAATGTACTTAAGACAAATTCATCGAAGTAGTAGTTTTAGGAAAACAGCTGGATTGGCGGTCATCATTTACCAGTATTACAGAATGCAGATTCCGTAGGTGTTATTCATTAATGGAACATTTGTGGGTTGCTCGAAGCATAGTCTCTATTCTCAGAGGGTCGCGCTCTATGTATATACATCGTTGAGCCGTACACGTGACTCTATCCGCAACCCTATCCAATGTACACCTTACATCCACCTCCCCAACCAAAAGCTTTCCACCCGGAAACTAAGGAGAAACGCTTCCAAAACTCAATATCACCCAGCCGCTATTCTCGCACTCCTCCTGATCTATGGTAGCCCCTTGGTTCTGGTTGCCCGCGGGCGGGTTGTCGTTGTCGTGGCTGAGGGATCGTCACCAAGAGAGGCGAAGCAGAGTATGGGTTGGAAGCCATCTGCGAGTGGCTGGTCGAGAATGGCAAGGCTCAGCTTCGAGTCCAGTGGGAGGGTCATCCGGAGGAGGAGAGTACATGGGAGGCGCCGACGAACCTTACCTACCCCTCAGCGACGACAATGACAACCCGACCGCGGGCAACCAGAACCAAGAGGCTACCACCGACGAGGAGAAGCGCGAGGATAGCAGGGAGATGACAGGGAGGCGTTTTTCCCTACTTTTACGGGTGGAAAGCTTTTTGCAGGGAGGGGTGTACGTTGGTTAGGGTTGCGTTTGGAGTCACGTGCGCGGCTCAACTATGTACATATGTAGCTCGCGACCCATTGATAATAGACCCCAGGCTGCTTGCAACCTACATAATGATGCTGGTGAGCTTAATGCGCTGCCTGCTTGGAAGCCGGAATGCCGGAATGCCGGAAAGTTCGTGGCACTTTCAAAGTTAGCACTCGTCGAGCAAGTCTCATATTCGCTTTCGCGCCGGTGAAAGCCTGAAAGGGCCTGAAAGTGGCTCATCGAGCAACAGATTATTCACCTGCAGATCTGTTGTGGCGAATCTTTTCTCTTGACTGAACTTTGAATGATTGTTTAAGTCTAAGATGACACGTAGCCTAGCTTCCAACCCTAACCCAACGACACGTGACGTACTCTAAGAACCGTTCCAACAAGATCATAAAGATGGTCTCCCTTAAATAGCAGCTCATCCACTGGCAGCTATAGATCATCGACCAACGGTATACCTACTACGAACCCCGAACTAGAAATGCAGAGAGTAAAGGCTATTGGAAACTACCTACGGACCCTCAAAATAGTACTAGCTACAGGGAGAAGTGGTGGATGTTTGAGGAGTTATTGACGACGAGCAGCAGCGGTGAACCGAGAGTATCAAAGAAATGGGAGGTGATGGTGGTGGGGGGAGTGGAACGAGGCAGCGAGAGGCCAACTGCACCATATACCAAAGCCTCAGTTGCGGCTGGTTGATTGACTCCAGATTTCATTCCGGTACCCGGGGTAATTTTCACAGCCAGCCGGTGAAAGGGGTGAAAGGAGTAGTCTGAAATCGGAGATTTTGTTGAACCGGCTCTCGGTGAATCGATTGATTGTCTAAGTCTAAGATGACACGTTGTTTATACTAGCAGGCAACCCTAACCCAACGGCACGTGATGACGTACTCTACGAACCGTTCCAACAGATTTTGACACCGGCACCGGTGTTTCTGCACACCGGAAACCTGCGAATACTCACTCAAGTTGTCACCGTCAAAATCGGCAATCTTCACCGGCTTATTCGCGGTCGATCTTCCTGAGAGAGCACGGGACCCGGTGTCCTTGGAATTCCCCGTTGCTCCCCGGAAGTTCATGGTAGGGATAACACGTTATGGAGATGACCAAGATGGTGAGTGATTTGGCCTTTGGAGACGCTACGCCAAACTTGAGAGACGGACATCGCACACATGGATTCTATGTGCGAGCAGGGTTGAAGTCACATAACGAAGATCTTAAGAACATATTCCCAGCATTAGACGTGATTTATTTGATGGTTAACACAAACAGCAACAGCAAAAAACGCCTCGTCTGTCAAATCCACCGCCTCAATGTCCTTTGCCCCCTTCAATCATCCCACCGTAAAGTTTCCCATCCTGATACCCTCCGTGGCCAATGTGGCGACCTATCCCCACTTGTCAGTTAGGGCACAACCAAACACACTGCTGGCAACGTGCATACCTTGATCATTCGATGATTGTGCTGTTCGGGGTTAATGGGGTGGATTCGGTAGTTGACTCACTCGGCGGGTCGAAGAGGTACTTGAACAATTCAATGGTAACGAAAACCAACATGTACAGGTGCATGATCGACAGGGCGTGAATCAGGTAGTGAATGACGGGATCGGAAGTAGGTGCCTCCGGGATTGAACACCAGAACATGTTTGCTTGTCGGTTTTTGTTTTGCGGTTTCGTTCGGTTTGTCGGTGTAGTGGTAGATGGAGGTTATGATTGCGGGAGTGGAAGTTGCGGGAAGTGAGGTGGAGAGGAAGAGAAGGAAAGGAAGAAGTTGGGTCGGTTTTGTGCAAGCTGGGTGTTTGGGGTGACACTGTGATCGGCAAAGCTTGGCGCGACGATAAGCGAGTGATCAGTGTCTCACTTAACGCATTGACCCCACTCAGTACCGTAACAGGTGAATGTGCTGCACAGATTTGCGATCACACTAATGCATCCGCAGTCGAGATCGTTTTCCCTTATTGAGCATAGTATGCTGGTGGGGGCGGTAGCTAACTTTGTTTCAACGTCAAAAGGTCTGAGATCTGAAGATCCGGCAATTCCGGGCTGAAACCGTGTCTCAAAGATAGATATTGAAACACAGCAGCTGATTCACACCGGGCCGTGGGGCCGGAACGTACCATCCGTGCGTACTCGATCGATCGACGTTACTCTGATGTGGGGGCGGTACGTAACCTTATTTCCAGGTTCACCGATTGTTACATCAACGTGCAGCGGCGGCTGATGCCTACTGTACAGATCCGACCATTACGGGTCAGGCCCCCGAGACATCCGTGTTTCTGTTTTTGTGGTACACACAAAAACTGCGACCGAGACAATCCTTCAAAACATGCAGACTGGCGAGAATGCATGCATGAGTGGGATTGCATCCGCTCTGGGATTCAGAGGGGTTGCAGACTCCAGTTTGTTGTGTTTGACTCTCAGCGACAGAACCGGAATGTCTCCACACAGTCCGCGCGCCCTGTGCAACGGCTATTATAACTGTGCCCAAGTTTTGGTGTCCCCGCTAGTCAGGGTTTTAAGCGAAGTGACCATCCGTCAGATGTCCTGCAACGTTACAATTTGACAGTAGCTAGTTCATGATTGCCTTGGTTGGTAAGGTCGGCAGTGGCTTGTACGAACAGGACATCCAGTGTTCGATCTTTTGGGTTCCCCGGTGTAATTCGTCCCTGACGGTGGCGCATTGCCATTAAGAACCGGAGGTGGTGTGTGGGAAACTCGTGGGACTTCCGACTGGTCGCGGTCTTGATAACTTGGCCTAATAGACTCACCAGCATGATCCAATGCTGTCCCGACTGAAATGGCAGGACTTGATGTTTGGTATATTCCTTGGGATACTTAATGAGAACGAACTTCAAGTTTAATCTTGCACGAATATTAGGCGTCTAGTTCCCTGTCTAGCAGGGACACTAAATCTTGGGCACTGTGATAATAGCGGTCGCAAAGGGCGTGCGGACTGCGTGGAGACATTCCGTTGAATAATACTTCTTATTATTAATACTACCAACACAGTTAATACTATCTTTGTTAACTCTCATGGGCGCTGCGCTTCCCCGCATGGCTACCAAACCGTCTCGCTTCTGTCACCTCCATTCATCGCACCGGCCCCCCCTGGCTCATGAGATAAGCTATACTATAAGCTTGAGTATAGTTATATCGTTAGTATTCGAGTGATATGGTAAGACCACGGTCGCATCAATTAATACATAAAACTTACCTCATATCTTCCACCTCTACTTCGTACAATCATCAAGATTCTCATTTAATTCTATTCTTCTTCGTCATCAGTATTCAAATATCATCTCATTCAACGTGCTGTTACTGTTAGGTCTAGAATGAAGTCGCCGATATACTGGCTGGAGTCACAGAATAGACTCATACACGATTACTCACTCGCCACTCACCACCCACCCCTTATTACTATATACTATTGGCTCACGTCATCTAGTGATGACGGTGCAGCCATGCCTGCAGTTGATGGTTGTGCTTATGACATCATGAGGGCATAGGGCATCATGAAGTCCACGCCTTGGAATCATGGGCCTCGGCATGATCTTATGGCACCGTACACAGAAGTATATAAGAGAAGTCATTCTCCATGTATATAGGCAATTAGACAACTCTAGAACTTTTAAGTTTAAAAGGTTATAAGCCAGGCAGACGCAACAATCTAGGTTCCGCTACTTAATCTATTTATATCTCCAAAGAGCATCCACAATCCTAACCTTCACAATAAAACTCAACACCATGACAATTGTCACTTATCATTATCACCCTTACAATGACTACAGATTCGTTAAAAACTGATCACCTGTTTATTGTAACATTGACTCACAATAACTACCCCATCTGGAAATAGAAAATATGTCACATCATGATTACAAAGAAAGCCTACAACATCATCCCCTGAATCAAACTACTCCCTGTGGCACAAGGTGATGTTCTTCGCCCTTTACAACAGAATCAGCAAAAAAGAGGCCACGAGGCGATGGAACTGATCAATACTGATGTTCCAATGACCTACGGCCATGAATCGACATCCGCAAAACAAATTTCCGTCCGGGCCGAATGCCTACGTCAAAGTAGACGTGCTCTGTCAGAGTCATCAGAGACACCCCGTTGGCCGCTTTCTCCGCGCACTGACACCCCGGTGGTGTCTTACTCCGGGTCCAGCGTCAATACCACGCGTTGCGTTGCATATCGTCATCCGATCGTAGTTTCACCGTTTCTTCTCGCTATGTCGGTCGCCTATTTTAAACGAACATTCTGGCGTTGTGGTCAACTGTGACCATATGTCGGAAGGGCTTGTTTGGGTATGCGCTTGCATCGGGATTGCAATGTGATGGATGACGCTGCGAAAACCTCTGCTCGCGTTCCTTCTACCTGCGTGCAAAATGCAATTCTCTCTTTACTAATTATACACATCATTCCAAGTCGCCAGATCTATGTGGCTATTGATAATCCATCGCTCGTTCCGGCCATCTCCTGTCTTACTACTAGTGGCTATCTCTGGAATTACGTGCGCGCAGCCGACAAAGTTTCCAACACTGAAAAATTGCAAAGCAACGGTTGCCAGTGCGTTTCTCACTTGTACAAATTTCGAGACGGGATCCAAGTTACCTGAGTTTTCTGGTATTGTGGTGAGCGCCAGGGCTAACCAGTACTCAACGAAAGC